>VWZT01002464.1:952778-1017373 GCA_013397055.1 Pachycephala philippinensis | reverse complement strand
AAAAAAAAAAAAGCAACCTCATTACTAGTACAACTGAGTGTTAAAAAAGGAAATGTTTCTGTCTTCTGATGCTGCAATTTAGCAGCTTTCACCAGTAATGGCAAATTGGTTTATGTCAGTTTTATCTGGGATTTCACAAAGTGAAATATTTGAAAATATTAGTCCCTAAAAATACTGAAAAGGTTTCCTGTCTGTGAAGCTCAGAGCAAATTCAAACCAAATTCACAACCAAACCTTATGATCAGCTAAAGACTGTGGTGTTCAACCAACCCTGTGGCTCTTGTTTGCTTCCATTATTTCATTATTCATCCTTTCAAAGAGATTTTATGAACACATCCTTCAGAGTTATTCATGAATCTTCAAGGTGAACCACCTTCCCACAAACATAGAAACTCCTAAGGGACAAGAGACCCATGCAAAGGGATCAAACCAGGTGACTGCCAAGACAAAAGGAGAAAAGTGAGATCTCAGGGAATATTGAATTACATAAGAAAAAGAAAACAAAACTAGATGAGAGGCACTACAGTGATGCCTTAGGTTTTAACTTCTATATTTTTCAAACCCTGTACTTCCTGGTGTATAGCTCTGAAGTTTCTGGTGGCCTGTTAGCTGCTGTTCTCCCATGCTGGTTAGACATAACAACCTCTCTAGGTTTCCATCTCAAGGACATCAGGCCCCAAAATGTGTAACTAACATCTTAGAAGGCGGGGGTAAACTTCGGGAAATTATATCGTTAACTGAAGTTTTAATTGGAGAATTAACCCTGATATGCAAATAAACCAAACTTATAAAAGTGTGAAGAACTCGTGGCTCGGGGTCCATCTTGGCAGTAGCCTCTGGACTCCCCAGGATGTACCTTTGAAGGCCCTTCAAATAAACACCTACCTTTATTCCCTTACTCCTGTCTAGTCTCTGCTTTTTAGGTGGCCACCTCAGGCACCCACAGAAACATGTGCCTCAGAAATCACAAAAGGAGCAAGCTCGAGTATGTAATACCTGGTAGGCGACAAAATGAAAGAGCAACCTTTCAGGTACAGACTAAGCCAAATCATTCCCCGACTCTGCTCCCACAGCTTTTATTGTGGCTGCCTAAGTGCAGCGAACATCGCTGCAAGGAGCACGAGCGAGGTCAGAGTGAACGTCAGGATGAGCAGGGCACCCAGGGGAAGCACAGGCACGGCAGCTTGGAGCAGGGCATCTGTACTGACATGGTTACAAATTATTTTCAGTAGGCTGTAGCATCCTGGGAGCCAAAGGGAAGGGAAATCTTGGTTGATGTTCCTGTCTGACCACGCAGAGATGGTATCTGACTTGCTTCTGCATTCAGACACAGGTGAATCAAGGCCAAGTTAATAAAATTTATATTCTCTCAGTCCTCTGAGCTGCTAGGTCCTATTAATTTTCAGGTAAAAAATGTCAGTAGCAGACAGATGTACTATGAAGTTATGTCTGTAAAAAAGGTCCAGTCCCTGAGAATAAAATGCTGCTTAAAAAACTGTAGCCACTCAAATTTCTACTAAGTAATAACATATGGAGATTAGCATTTAATCACAATGAGGTTTTTCGTCTATTAACCCTAACAGTATATAATCAAAATTTCATGAAAATTATTTTTAAATTATTGTCACAAACCAGAACAAATCTAAAAAGGAAAAAAAAAAAAACCCAAAAAATAATTATTTTTAAAAGAGAATAATTAAATATTCGTTTTTGTTCAGCAGGACATCTACTGTCAAAATTAACGTTCATGCAGGTTGTTAATTATCTCTACAAAATTTAAAATTAATTTTTTGTTTATTAAGTTTAAAGCCTCAGCTTCTGCATTGTTCTGTGTTGTGCTAGTGATATTTATATTCTAATTAAGCTTGAAGGGTTTTTGTGACTTTCAGTAAGCAATCCACGTAATCTGAATTTTGTCAAAAGTGTCAGGATGCATATTCTGATGTACAGTGATGCATATACTGGATACAGTGTTTTACGTGTCCTCAGAGACATGAAACATGGCAAACTTGATTTCCCATGAGGCAAATTTTCCCATGCCACTTAGGCAGCTTAAATGAATTGAACATAAAAAGCTTAAGCAAAATCTTGACTTCTCTGAATCAAGGATCATTTTCCAATTTTCTCCTACAGAGCCAGAATTCATCCCTGATTCATGCTTGGGCCTTCACCTAACAATCTAATCTCCAGCCATCTTCCTGTCGAAGCTGCTTCTCAAACCAGGCCACAGTAATACCCACAGCAGTTCTGAAATACTCTCACAAAAATCCTCGATCTGCAGTTGACCACCTCCAGCAGGAATGGCCATGGAACAGTCGCTTTCCCTCTCAGCTCGTATGGTGGGGGCATCAGGAAAAGACCTTGGTCAGAGTGTACTCAATGTCAATCCCTTTGCATATCTTACATAGTCCAAAAGTCTCAGCCTGTGACCTGAGAGAACCTAAGATCTCCAGCACACAGCAATCCAAGTGTTTTTGACCTAGGAGATAAAAAGCAGGTATATCCATTTGATGAGAAAACTGTTCTTACTGAGCATACATTGAAGCAATGGCAGCCAGCCAGAGACAAGCCCATGGAATAAGCTGAGAGCAATGTTGGTGTGCTCATCTGCCCATGGAAACTTGCCTAAGTACAGGTACAGGTACAACCTGTCCTTTTGCAATTAAGTACTCGGGCATCCAGAATCAGTGCCCAATTCTCATTTAGGAATTCCACCACTGATAAAAATGAGAGCGTATTTATTTCAGTAGGATTTCTGTCTGTACACACACTGAAAGATAACATGCAAAACAGGTTATTATAACCACGGAAGATAATCTTCTTTTTTTGCTTTTAGAAATGCTTTCTCTGTCCCTCCATTAATGCAACAGTCAGACAAATGACCTAGTCAATATTAGTGACTGATCCTGACCTTAAAACTCACAAAAAATTAATTACGTGGAAAAATAATTCGTGCTGAAAATCTGAATGCCAAAGCTCTGAAAAAATTCATCTCTGAGGCACTACAAAACTGAAGTAAAAAGGTACAATTTGAAGTACTTACTGCAAGTATCATTACTGGCACCAAGATGAGCACCACATCCCATAAGTACTGCAGTTCCTGTCTTATGTTTCCAAATTCTTACTATACCGCTCAGGGAAAGGAAACACTGATCTAGAGGGACTAAGGCGAAAATCTATTCTTGTGTCTGTTCTTCGAGGCAGGATTAATCACCATTATCTTCATGATTTCAACAAGAAATGTACTTGCAATATACTTGCACAAGGACTGCCTAAAATACGCAAGTCCAAATATTCACTAGGCCGAGAAATTTCAGATAGAAATTTTAGCACACATTTAAATCAGTATTTCTGAAGTTCAAATGTTGATAGTGTAAAATTAAAAAAAAAGACAAAATACCTACAATTGTAAGATTTAATAAGAAGAAATTGAGCAGCGATTTTCAGATTTAAATCTTTAGTTCTTCATATGAATTGCAATTTTTGAAATGTTGTTGACATAGTGCCATTGAAACTTAAACCCTGGCAGAGCTAGTCTTCCCTAGAATATTCAGTAACTAGCTATTTACATTTTTAAAACGTAAACCCAATTAAATGTCTGTCAAAAAGCTAATTACATAATACATATTAATAGTCTGATTATACTATTTTTCTGAGCTATGCAATTAGCACCTGATTATTTAATTTCATATTTCATAGTTGTTATGTCATTAGGAAAAAGGTACATTTTCAGCAGAACCCAACACAATGTTCAGTGAATAAGACAGACATTTGTGAGTCATAGTCACTGTTTCCAGGGGGAGAAGTGCCTAGATGTACTGCAAAACAAATGGACATGCTATTAACAGCAACTGGATATTAAAATCTGCAATCTCTTCAAAACTTATTATGTCACTTGGTATTTTTGAATGTAGTGATTATATACTTAAACTGATCTGAACTTAGAGTGAAAATGAAATTTATCTGAGTAAGCTAACTGCATTATGAAGGATTGATTCTACACTGAAAAATTGTTTTCTTAGAACATTATGAAACAATGGGATTTTATTTTTAATAAACACAGATTCATTTGTTCACTGCAGAATTTTTCAATATTCTAAGTTTAATTCAATTTAAAATGATGGGAAGATTGTGGGAGTGTCACTGCCATGCTCCAGTTTCTATTGATAACATCCTATGAGCAGATCTTTGAAATAATATTTTCATTGATATTTCACAGGAGCAACTCTACACATATAGGATGGTGGGGAAAAAAGTAATTAAATACAGTTCTTAAATTATGTTCCATGTAGTAACATGTGGAACATCACAGTAATTCTGAGAACCTTCATGCTTGAGTCTACTCATGTGACTGGGCTTAGAGATGTCATTCCCCAGAAAGCTGTCCATTTTTAAAATGCCACCTTACCATCACCAATAAAATGACTCAGCAAAGGGATATTTTTGTGGGTAGACCCAACCCACCAAAGCTCTTTGAGTCAGTACCATGGAGAAAGGGAGACAGGGAGCTCCCACTCTTCTATTAGGTGTTTCTCTTAGGACACCAGATACAATGGTTTCTCTTTGGTCAAGGATGCAATCAAGGGACTGAAGACCACAGACAATTAAACGTGAGATTCAAAGTAGGAGGTTTTGTGCCTAAGTCCAACACTGTCATTGCCAGCCTGACCCACTGGTACTCCTACCCCTGGAGACACCAAAACTCTAAATGCCACCCTGGAAACATCTTCCCTGAGATCTATCCTTGCACACACTCGGACTTCCCCAGACTGAGTGGAGAGCTACCTACCTCATCCATGCTACACTGCACAACTGCTAACATGCCTCTGAGAGACAACCTCATACAGACACAGCCAGGCCCCTTTCACATGCAGCTACATCTGCTTTTTGAGGGAGGCACTGCTGAAGGAAGCAGTAACAGAGAGTTGCTGTGTAACATGTTGGTATTTCCATGAAATCATCAATACGGCCAATATGTAGCAGAGAACACAAAGTTCATACAGCCAGAGGAAAAAAAGAAAAAAAATTATGAAGTAATCAATGGTAGGCGTTTAGAAAGCTCAAGTTCCTGCACAGATGGAGATACTTCTCTTTAGAACTGAAGCAGGGAACTTTTCAGATGTAGCATGTTGATCTTAGTATTTCATTTGGTCTAGTTCATATGGATCTGTGTGACAAAGACAGGAACCTCCATGTCCCACTACAAGAAGCTAACAAAATCAGCCAGTTCCAGTCTCAGGAAAGGGATATCATATGTGCAACAGGAACTCATTTTCATCATAACTATGACTTGGGGGCTCACACAACTCAATACAAGGTTTAAGTACAGTAGTAACCAAAGTTTGAGATACACTAAACAAACAGAAATGCAACTGACTCATTAGACCAATACTGTAAAACAGTTCTCACAATTTCTCACTTTCTTCTACATGGTCATGTCAGGTGGTTTCCACAGTGGATATCATCAAGTATGTATCCCATCTGCGACACTCCAGAATACTTTTGTTCAGCTGAACATGTGGCTAGGCTGTGGCTAGGATTGTAATGCAAATGTAGAAGCCTTTATAAGTATTAAATCAGCAGTCCTGCTTGCATTTGCATATTTGAAAGCTTAAAAGACTTATCTAAAGTCACACATCCATATTTGCAGGACTTGGCTATAGATCACCGAAAACTAGCAAACTCCTTCCACCATCATCTGTTTCTGGACACTGCCGTGAGAAGAAAGTATTATTTCTCTTTTTAAAATAAATTATGAGATGCTACTCTCTTGTCTCTTTGCATCCCCACTCAAATCAATGAGTTTACACATTAGAATTATATTTCAGTACTTTTGGAAGAATGTGACAACAAAAATCACAGAATAATCATCCCTCACCTTCTAGATCTTCCTTTTCAAAATGTGTCTTGAGAATGGAGCGAGTTCCACCTCTATCCACAACAGCCTCTTCATCATTTCTCTACAAAAGAGAAAAATGGACAGCTAAGCTATTTTTCATTTGGAAACTATTGGCAAGATTTTACAGTACTGTAAAACAAAGACGCTTTCAATATTTAATTATTGACTTTTTCAACTCAAGAACAAAAAGGGGTTTAAGAATTTCATTTTCCTTATTAAAATCTATTTCTTATGCATCAGTTGAGGTATGACTACAGCTAACTTTGACGTGCAAAACTTCTCCTGGTAAAACCTGCAAGATGATGAGTAAACACTGGTTACCAGAAACCAAGAAAAACAGGAGTGAACGGGACAATGAAAGAGATGAGAGAAGAAATGTCTGATCAAGGCAGCTTTATTCTCGTACACCTGAAGTAAGGGGTTGCACATGTATTTTTGTCTTTACACCAGGATCCTGAGCTAGATGAAGAATTCCCAAATTATTATTACTAAGACTCTTTATACTTTGGCAACCCTACACAATAATGCTTAGTGACAATACGGTGAGAAATAAAACTAACACCATGAAAACAACTGGCTTCACTTACTTGTGAATTGCAAAGACTTTGCTTTTCTTTACAAACACCAAGCTGAACTTATAAAGGCAGGCAGCACACACTAAGAGCAGAAAACAGAAAAGCTATTCTTCCTCAGGAACATATATTTCATGTTTAATTTTGTAGTCATACATGCATTTTAACTGTATTCTCTACTGCACTGTAAATGCAGTACGTGATCAATTGTACGTATTGTACTCAGGCTAGGTAAGCTACAGAAATCAGTGATTTTGTCTTTTCTGACATGAAGAAAAAGAAGAACAATGCATTCCCCTGAACAGAAAAACCTTCTGGGAATTCAGCAACAAGACACTAGATGCTGTGCTAAAATGAGTATTTGGTTCACTATGAATTTGACATCACTTGTGAAAAAATCCAGCAGCTAAATACAGTCTACATTTCACAACATGATTTAGAGCAGTTTCCATTAAATTATTATGAAAAATGATGCATTATACAAAAGTATCAATTAATATATCATTAATATATATTTACTTGTCACTAGTAGAGGGGTTTTAGTAAGTGATATTAGAACTAGAATGCTTGATTTCAATATATAAAATTAAGGGGATTTAAATACCAGTGTTACATGATAAATATGCAACTATATATAGAATGCAATGGAATATAATAAGAAATTAAATTCTTTGAGCACCTCTCCTTAAAGATCGGATGCCCCAGGCAAAAAGGTTCACTTATATAGCTGGATGTGGTGCATTATGGATGTGAGTTTTTGTTTCAGGCTCCTCTCTTTTTTAAAAATAGCTGTCATGCTGTAGCTATCTTACATACAAAAATCCTATGAATGTGTCAGTACCAAGCATCTGGGCTGTTAAAGAAAGAAAGACCAAGTGTTAAAATGCCTTTATTAGAGCTTTCCCACAGATAATAGTACATAACTAAAATATGACAATAAGAAATGGCCTTCTATTGAAACTGGTTTGTCTTTTAATAATTTAGATGTACCAGGGAAGTGTAACTTTGCACAAACCATTTGATCATTTTAGTAAAATGAATCCATTATTTTAAAGCAGTCAGATATAACAATGCCAAGCCCCTGGGTGAGTGATTAGGCAGGATGTCAAAGGCCAAGCATTAGAGCCATAGCAGAAGTAATGCTGTTCTAGCATAAGACATATGCATCAGAAAAGAAGCAATGTTAGGGAAAATTTACAGTGGGGAAAATACTAAATTGCTGGACAGTTTAAAGCCTTTACAGATTATCTAAGTAAATTAAATACAAATTAATTCATTAATATTTATCAAAATATGCTCATACACTTTGACTTCTCCTTTCCCATGTGTTCAATTTTCAGCTTCTGGCAGTCTTTTGCTTCTCTGCCTCCTCTCCCTGTAATGTCACAGCAAGTCTCAGCCTTGCCTCATTCTCAGAAGTGGGTTTATTCCATTAGTATTACAGGGAAAAACAGCTTAATTGGGAGTACTGTGTTGTTAGCAATTCACTTGTCAAACTCTGAGCAAAGTCCAATTAAACAGGCCTTGCACTGAACATGCTGACTTCCCAAGGAGCAGCATGAAAGCCACCTTGCATTTACCAGTACAAGAGTTATACTGCATTTACCCTAGAAGTAATTTCTGTGATTCCTGTACTGCCTCCTTGGAGCAGGGGAGAGGTGAGACAAAGGTTCTCTTCTAGTTTGGTGCTTAAACTCATTGGGCGGTGAGGACTATCGTAATACAATTAAAAACAGATCCCACTCCACTTTCCCCTGGATTAATAGAGACTGGAAACCTAATTTCAATTAGTAATGCTCTACTCTTTATTAGAATTTCAGAAGAACTACGAACTTACTATTTTTAAGTGCTGCAATAAATGAGCATTTGAAACTGAAAGTATAGGCAAGACTAACCATAATACAGTCATGGAGGACAGAATTAATGCCAATCAAACTCCACACTAACATCCTCAAACCCATGAATCCACTGCAGTTTGGCCCATCAGTTTCAGCAGGTTGAGAATAAAGCAAGAAAATGAAATGCTCTTCATTGCCATGCCACATCTATGTCGGAATTCTACCACTTCTTCCTTTTACCCCATTTGAAGACAATGAAGGTGAAAAATTTTACATAGGGCACAAATCTGCAAGGACTGGAGTATTGAAACCATACAGACATACTGCAGCAGTCTGCAAACAAATGTGTGGACACTGACCAGGTCCAAGTCCTTGGAACTGTCCATTATTGCAATGAGTTGCTTGCTGAGTCCAGTGAACACTGTGGTCTACTGCTTAAAGCATGGGAGAGGGATTCAGGAAGTCCCCGAGTGCTAATCCTGGATCTGCCACTGACTTGCTGTGTGGCCTTGGAAAAGTCACTTAATCTCTGTGCCTCAGCTTCCCCATCTGTAAAATAGGGATAATAGTACTTACTCATCTACCTTCCTCACTGGGTGCTCTGTGCCATAATAAATATTCACACAGCATTTCAGAACTGTAAGGCACTTCAGAAGTGCCCAGTCATTCAATTTAAGAAATTTTACCCATGTGAAGAGATAATGATAGGAAATAACAAATTGATAGAAAACATTAAGGCATAAACTTTTTTTTTTTTACATCAAACCAATGTATATTAATACCTTGCAATAGTTTTGCATTGCACATCTTCGACAAAGTTTACATAAGAATAAATATACTGGGGTTTTTTTTTCTGCCAGCCTAATTTAAGAGCAATGCTGCAGAAGCCACTGGAATTATATTTCAGTGAAGCTATAATCAGAGTGCAATAAACTTGTCATAAACAATCTAACATTTCACTCTCCTTTTCATTATATTTGTTAATATCTTATGGTTTACATAGTCATCACACGAGAGTTGATCTAAAATTTATTTCCCTAAAGTAATAAAATACCAGCAAACATACAGTAGAAGAAATAATGTATCTGAGATAAAATTGCAAGAAAAAGCCAAAGCTTTTTACATGGAAACCACAAGCTCCTTAGAGACCAGGGCCCAGCAACTCTAACTCAGTCCATGTTTTTTTTTAATCTCTTATATTTTCCAAATGAATGCTGGAATGACCTTCACCATGCAGCAGCAGCAGCTGCACATATTTCACAGGAAAAATCTATTTAATGGAAGTCTTATAAATACAGTTGTTACTATTTTTGTCTCTTCATACTAGAAGTTCAAACACAGCGGCAAGTACAGAAAAGCAGACAGCAGAGTCATCTCCTGCATGCTTTACTTTGCAACTGCATGTTTTAACACTGAAATGTGTATTTGAAGTTGAACAAAATAAAAGGAAATAAACCTTCAAAGACATCACTTTTTGGTAAGTAGTCACAAAGGAAGAAGGTCACCATGAGTCCTGGAGAATGGATTTTCAACCCTTAGATAAACAACCTGCTTATCAGAGTATAAAGTGAGACTACAGTTGTTGCCAGGAATTTTAAGTGTACTGGTCAGAAGGAATAAAAAGGCCCATGACTTAGAAACCAAAATCAAATGCCTTAAGTGCCCTTTCCACCTACATTTTGATAAAGCTCACCACCCAGGACATTCCAAAGCTATAAAAATGACCTCCTAGAAAGCCTCCCAAAGTGACCCTCTTTAGCTATGATACAGCCCTAACTACAATTCATAACATGTTGCAAAGAGGTTGATCCTTAACCTGCCACCTCCCAGAACTGCCCTTCCACATCACAGATCAACTTGATTAACGAAAAAATACAATTAAGCTGAGAAGCATCATTTTATGACAGATGTTTTTGTGTCTTTTTAGGTACAGCTCTTGTAAACTGTCTATGCTTTCATCACACTGTAGATGACTCGGTGGAAAGAAAATGGAAATTAACTACTTTCAAAAGTGGATATGTACAAAGGCACACGACACACCTCTTTAAATATGTATGTGCTAACGTAGACACATACTCTTGTAGAACTTCAGTACATTTCTAGATGATGGAATTAGGACATAGTCCTCATCTTCTGGATGACAACAAGGTAGATTAAAGTCCAGGTGACAATATTTGATTTGGAGTTATCTATACAGGTATTATATGTACTTACTACCAGAGGAAAACCAATACATTATCTTAAAAGACACTGTTGCATACATCATAAAAACTACCTGGATACTGGGCAAACATTTACTGAAGATTATCTGTGTTGATCACTACAGGAAGTGAAATATTAGTATAACAATAAATATACATTAGGAAACAGGAAATTGTTAGGACAACAGGGAAGTATTAAATAGTTGCAATGAGTATGTCTCACTGTCTTTCCCTTGGTAGGTTCATTGCTCCACTAGTAAGATATCTGTACCTAATATATTTTGAGTAGAAAAGTCAAAATGGATAACACAGAAATTTTTATTTTACATGGAAAACATGGAAAACTAATATTTTTTTCCTCAATCCTTTTTTTTATATGATTTTCTTCATACCTGGCTACTTTTATTTTCTGTCCTGACATTTGGTCAGTGTTTTCAATAAACTCGATGAACATTTTTCTTTGAAATACAGTGCAAAAGCCAGCTACAAAGAGTATTAATATTCCACTATTTTTTTTTCACAGTTTATAAGCCTCTAGGTCAAATCCTTTCCCTTTTTAATTACATTCTTAATATACTCACAGCATAGATAATATCAACATAACCATAAAGAATCTTTTTTTCAGCATCTTTCTTTCTTTAAAATATGTAACAGAGCAGAAGCCATTTTGATTTTTTTCACACTAGAAATTATGCATATGACACACCTGCTGACTCATAAGGAAAATAATCATGGTATTAATTGCTTCTCCATATAAGCCACTTATTGATGATTAGACAACCTACATAATTCTGCAATGCCATCTGGAACTCAGGAACACCTGTCAGCATAAAACATGAAATACTGCCTTCCTATAAACAATAGAAAGCTGTAATGTTGTGCTGGTTTTGGCTGGGGTAAAGTTAACTTTCTTCCCAGCACCTGGTAGGGGGCTGTGTTTGGATTTGTGCTGAACATGGGGTTGATAATACAGAGATGTTTTTGTTATTGCTGAGAGGGGCTCACACAGAGCCCAGGCCCTTTCTGCTCCCTGTGCAGCCACGCTGGAGAGGGGCTGGGAGTGCCTGTGAGGCTGGGAGGAGACACAGCTGACCACAGGGACACTCCAGACCATGTGACAGCATGCTCAGTATATAAGAGGGGGGAAGAAAGAGGAAAGTGGGGGGCACATCTGGAGTGCTGCCAAGTCACAGTGACCTGTGATGGGGCCCTGCTCTCCTGGAGATGGCTGAACACTTGCCTGCCCATGGGAAGCAGGGAATTAATTCCTTGTTTTGTTTTGCTTGTGTGGGTGGCTTTTGCTTTCCCTATTGTCTCTATCTCCATCCATGAGTTCTCTCACTTTTACCCTTCTGATCTTCTCCCCCATCCCACTGGTGTGGGAGTGAGTGAGCAGCTGCGTGGGGCTTGGCTGCTGGCTGGGGTTAAACAATGACAAACATATAATTATTTTGTTTATTTTATATTGTCAGTAATTACATATGCTTAAAAGATGGAACTCTAACATTCATTTCGGTTTATATGTATTATCATAAAGTTAGTGGTATAAAACTTGTGTATTCACCTTTCCAATGGCCTGTAATGAAATACTAAACATTTTTGCAGACACCACACACACGATTACCTTCTCAGTTCCAACATTACTGTTTTGTGTTGTATTCATTTTACAGATCCATCACAAAATATTTGTATTTTTAAGGTCATTTTGGTCGAGCTCAGCTTAACATTTCATAAAGACAGCTTACTAAAGATACAGAAAACAAAGTTATTTGAACTCAAGAGCTACCAAGTGTATATAGGAAATATTTTGCAAAGAAAATTAATCTAAATGGCTAAAAAGCTGTTATATGTAGATGCATGCCTCCCTGTTGCAGGAGGAGAATCACTGGTGACTGTTATGTTCAGTCTTGTCCTTTAAACTGTCCTTGAGCAGAAAGGCTCACACGAAACTGATTTAAAGCACAATGTGTATGCCTGCAATTTAGATGCTACAATTCTTCTCTCTTTCTGAAGACAAGCAAAGGGTTTAAAAAAAAAAAACAACCTTTTTTTTTAACATTATAACATTTAATTGCTTATATTACATATAACCATATTTAGCAGTCTTCTGAGGTGGAAACTACAGTGAATTTTATCTTTCTGATGAAATATAATGGCTTTTCCATTCCACTAGTTACATTAGATCATCCTTTTCCCCTCTATCTACCTATCAAAGAATACCCATCAAAACACATTTCTAATGCAATAAGGTCTGTTCTGTAAGGTCTGAAGGATCATTTTTTAAAGTGTGCCTTTAATGGTACTGCTTTTATGGCAGCTTTCTGGAGTAATCACTACTAGTTAACATAAAGCACAGCTTTCCTTTTGGTCAGCTCTGCTCCACATAGTTCAGGCTACGCAACAAAGTAAAAAGCAATTAGTTTTCATCCCAGATTTGCATCTTCCCCAGGGCTGCATGTCATATGCATAAAAGCATCCTTCTCTGTCTTCTTTTTCCTCTTTTCTATTTTTATAGCAAAAGCCAAGATAATGTTTAGTATGACTCAGTAATGAAATGCCATGTTCTGCAATGCTGCTAAAAATTGCACTAATCAGCACTGGCTTCAAAGAACTGATTTGCTACTGGCCTGAGACTGAACACATATTTAATGTAATAATGCAATTTCTGTAATATATAAACATAGAGAATCATTTCAGACATTAACTCTAAGCTCATAGTATTGTTATAAATAAAACAAAACCCTAGCAGAAAAAACAAAACAAAGCCACTTTACAGAGAATTAGATCTCACCAATACTTGTAATTCCTGTGTTTATCTGCATTGAAGCATCCTGTGCTTGTTATATATCATTATGCACAATACAGCAGCTATAAACTGATGCATAAATGAATGCTCACAAAAATATTTCCTTCATATTTGTTAAGGAATCTTCTTTCTTAGAAAAGCCATTTTAGGTAGAAACAATACATTCCTTCCATTTGCAAGGCAAACAAGATATACTCTTTATCTACTCTCCATAATTCAACTGAAGAGAACATGTCTATTTAAAAAGACTAAACAAAAAGTCAAGGCGAAATAGTAGCTTAACTTGTTGCAATGGCCAGGTGCCCCACTTGTTCTGTCTAACAGGGCAGGGTATGGGGGGTGCAGACAATTGCAATAGAACATGGACCAAACAACTTTCCCACTTAAAAGGCTTGATAAACCTGTTAGAGCACTGGATATAATAATCAAATAACGAAATGTTAAATTCTTTTTGGATTCTGGTACCTGTTTTAAAGCACCTACAATTAATTGCAGCTGAGCTTACCATATATTGTATTTCTTGGAGTAAAATTATCAGGATTGTCTAAGTGATGCAAACACCTTACAAAATCTGAACAAGGCACTTAGGTTATTGTGTTTCTTCAAATATTTTCAGTCATGTTCAGAGTCTCAAAATTTCTCCCTTTCCTTCTATCCTATCACTTCTGCAAGATCTTTATTCAATTGCTAGTTTCAGCAAGACCTCTGAATAATAAAAAGACAGTACTCCTTGATGCTATGTAGATGTAGAAGTAGGGTCACATCTGTATGACTGAGATTTTATCTCTTTTACTTTGTTTTTTTTTTACTACACTGTGAAATACATTGAAGTTATAGAGGGGAGAACAGCATAGATGGTTATTTTCTCCTCTTGGTTATTATTCCAATGTCTTACGTGCAGTCCCATTAGCTGAAATCCTCTTGTCTCCCTTCATAGCAATGGCTATGTCAACTACTACAGAGAAGTCCAACAGCAACAAGATGGAGGTGAAGACTTTATCCAAGGCCCAAATGAGATTTAATTTTAGCTTGTCTGGGCTCTCTCACGGCCCAGTGTCAGGTGAGGACAGACCCAGGATAACAGCACTATTTAGGTGCAGTTTAGAAGCTGAGCATGCAGACTTCAGCCCGCTATGCAATAGGATATTAGCTGCTGGGTGGAAAATGGAAAAAGTATGTTAATTGCTAGTTTCTTAATCAGCAGTGAGATGTATTTGGTTTTAAGTTGGATACACTTCCCATCTCAAGGGGTCTCCTTTCAACCTCAGAAATCATGACATGTTTTCAGATTTCTTTACCTCAAAATAGGGTCAGCGAGAGGAATCATAGAAGGCAGTCTTCTTGAAGCAGCTACTCATGTGGAAATAGCAAGTGCAAAGAAGAAAAACGGTCATGACCAACTTATCAGAACCCATTTTAACAACTACAACACAGGAGAGAGAACTTTTTCTCTTCCTTTACAGCCAGCCACAAAAATGATGTAGTCTGGCAACTGCATCTTTTAGATGCAAATATATGCCAACCACATTTCAAAACCACAGTTTTTTGACATCATAAGCCAGCACGATCAATAATAAACTAAATCACTCTCTCTGAAACACCAATATAATGTTCAGCAATTCTTCTGCTTCTCCAACTTTCAATTGTATTTGACAAACACTTTCTACAAACACAATACAAGGATAAATGAAGGCAGCAGGAAGGTTTCTCATGGTGACCTTCCACAGAAGGAAGTGTTGCCAACACAAGTGACATTGTTGCCCTTCTAGCAGGTTGGAGGTAGCCTGGCTAAACCAAATCTAACTGAGGTGTTAAAAAATAATATGTCCCTTTTGTCACTCTTTTTCAGAAAAAAATTAACATCCAATACCATACAATTTTCTGTTGCAAGCCCAAAGATTAAATTGCATGCCTTGTGATCCTTCCCAGTTGCCTTCCATATGACCTATTGTCCTCCGGAAGAGAAAAGAAGATTGTGTTTGGGTTTTCTGGCTTTTTAAAACTGAAACCTGTAAATAACTTCCTTGAATAAAAGTAACACGGCTTCCTGAGAAAAACCTAAAAATTCAAATGCAGGGTTTAGTTTAAAGAGTTCCCATATCATCTATCTTTTCAGGCAGTAACTTCATCAGAAAATCCAGAACTGATGACCAGTATTTCTGGTCTCCAAAGATTTAGGTTGATCTATGTGATTTTGTTGTCATGAGTGAATTTTTTTATCACGGCAACTGTAATTGATGTGACTGAAAAACACAGATCTGTATCACCCAGAAATGTTCTGCTGCATGCAAATGAACAGCTGCCACCATGGAAATGAAGAGACCTTTTGCACTGGCAATACAGTCAGAGCATAAGAAAGGAAAAACTTTTCATCTCATAAACAATGACATTCTGATTATCTTTGCTCTCCCTCTTCATCTGTCTCAGGTCATCAGTAAACCATGGTGACCAGGAAGGGTAATGCTAGAGAAAACAGTTAGGAGCCACCCTGTTCACAAGAAGATAAAAAAATAATTAAATCCTCCAAGCCACTTACAATTCTATCTGCTACCTGAAAGCTCAGGTGGTCTAGTTAATTCACACAGGCATTAAGAAAAGCAGTAAAAAGGTAACAGTACAGTAGCAGTGGGGACAGGGAAGGGAAAAGCAGAAAAGCAGTAAGTGAGATAATTAAATAGATAATGTATTCTGAGAAATAACAGGATAAATAAAGAGACTTCAAATGCAAGTCACATGTGCATCATTTCTGCCAGGCAATGAAACACTGCACTGTAAGGAAAATTTTCATATTGAAGACTCATTCAAAATATATTGGGAAAATGATCATGACAGTGGATTAGATAAGGAGGGATTTGTATAGCTTACAACTTTAGACAGCACAAGATACATAGTCAGGAATTTGAAGCTTGTTGCCAAAGACTCAAAGGTAAACATTAATTAAATAGTAGTGCAACAGGTCTTCCTACCTCTCAGAGATGTAAGAATTAAGCTTTTACACATTGTTCATCTGTGGTAATCTGGAAGGTTTAAAATCATCACTTTGATGTGATGGACAACAACATCTGGTTGTCCCAGGCTAGTCAAGACACTTGAAAATAAAAACAAGCTAAAAGTTAAAAACAAGTGATTTCACTTTAACAGCATGCTTCATACTGAAATTACAGAATGCAACTTTTGGAAAGGAAAAGAGACAAATATTACTATCGATTAGAAAGTAAGTGTGAATATGGCATTACATCTTTCTTCAGTGCTTCTACATGAACATGTTTTATTTCTAGAAAGGACTGCTATTATTTTCATTGTCAGTTTTCTCATAATACCACTAAATTGATAGACCCCCATGCAAATGTAGAGAACAGCAAGGAAGGACACAATGATGTCAATCAGACAGAGCTTTGAAGGGTATTTATCTAAAAGACCCCAGTGTTCAATACTTTAGGAAAATGGCAGAAATTACTAGATATAGAGTTTTACTAGCACATCACAGGTAATGAAATTTTTGAGTCACATATCATTACTTCTATCTCACTATACTGCTCTAAAGTGAAAACAGTTACAAGCATGATAGCAAAAAATGATATCCAACAGATGCCCTTCATACCCTTCCTTGTCAAGATAACACCATCTCCTTTTATTAAATAATGGATTCTTTTGTGGTGAACACAAAAAGAAAATTCTTACAATTTAAACATTATGCCACAAGCTATTTGGATCAATCTTGGATTTATTACAAGTTGTAGCAGGCTTATCATATAATCATTAAGGTTGTAAAAGACCTCCAAGATCATCAAGCCCAACTTTTGACCTAATATCGCCATACCCACTAAACTATACACAAAATTTTTTGAACACCCACTCATTTTTTGAACACTTCCAAGAACAGTGACTTCACTACTTCCCTGGGGCATCTGTTTCAGTGTTAAACACTCTTTCAGACTTAGTGCAACAGGCTCCTTCTCTTCAGAAACAATCTTAATGTAGGTATTAAAAAATTATAATAATCTGCTGATCTGTATTTACTCTTACAGGCATTCTTCCTCAGACCTGCAAATTCTGCCTATTCCTCAGGCAAATTCTGCCTATTTTTTCTTTGACTAGCATTGTTATTAATTCCGTATGTGTATGCATAGGTGGAGAAAGAAAAATAATGTCTATGGGCTCCACTGACATACATGCTGCAAATATATGCATGATGTGCTGGTCAAATAAATTACTTAATTTATAAATATTTCAACATTCACATCACTTAAAGGACGTGTAACAGCTTACAGGAATACAAACAATAAATAGCCATGGGTTAAGGGTACTTAGCAACCTAAGTATAACAAGATGAACACAACTAGCACTTCTGCCAAGTCATTAACAGGTTATAATTCACTTTATAGACCACAGAAAGAGTTTTGATGAGGAGCTTCAAAGATTGGGCACTGTAAAAGAGTTAATGACTGTAAGATGAATAGCAATTGGGAAATCAAAACTGATACCCTACTGCCAGTAGAGCAAACACAAGATTCAACCTTGTGGTAAAATCTCTCTCTTGGAAGGGAAAGGAGAAGGCAAGTTGCAAAGCTTATAAAAAAAAGACGAGAAGTTTGCATCTGAGAAGATGAGTAAATAGACCTTAAATAGCAAATGATGTAGGCAGAGTGATAAGCAAAGATGATATCAACACCAGTAATCAAGTGAAGGAAAGCTGTAAGTATTAACGTCAGCCAGACAGATGAGATCATAACAGTCATGGTGTTGAGGTGAGCCAGACTTTGATCTGATTTATGACTACATGAACAAACAGGAACTGTCAGCTCTCAGAGCCGCATGGAGCCAAAAGAACACATCAGGAAAGAAAATTCAAGAGTTATTTCTGACATGATTATATTCAGGTGACCACTGAAGACCAAGGAAATTTTCTGACCTGAGCAGAGTTTAACCAGACTGGGGGAAAACCGCTAAAAAATAAAGCAGTGGTGCCTTCATAAAGGTCATGCTCATGGCTAAATTATCTGAAGTAAGGTGTGGAGGAGGATGCAAGCTGAGGATGGATTTCTGAGAGATCTAAACACACACCTACATACAGAAAGAGAATGGGGAGAGGAAGACCCAACCAATAAAAAACTGAGTCTGTAAAGAGAAACAAACAACAAGGACAAAATGACAAACGTCTAAGAACAACAAAATTTAGTGAAGACTATAACATAGCATCACAGAGAGATGACAGATGGAGTGGAGGAGAATAAAGGATTAGACTGGAACTCCTCCAGGAAGAAGTCAAGTGGAACATTAGTGACATAAATTTCAGTGCAAAAGACAGAAACCAGAAGTGAGCAGTTCTAGAAAGGCATTAGAAGACAAGAAATCAAGACAAGTGTACAAAGCATACTAATGGGGGGAGTGGGGAGTGGGAGAAGATGACGGAGGTCAAGGGTTAGGACATTAATCTGGTGAACAGAAACTTCTTAAGTAGAGGGTTGGCTTGTGTTGGGGTTTTCTTTAATATGAAGAGACTCAGACATATTCAAGGAGAGAGAAAAAAAAAAAAAGGTCAGAAGGTGGATAGGAACAGGAAAAACTTAATTGGCACTGGTTCAAAGACTACAAACCAAAAACTTAAAAGTCTGTTTCAGTAAACAAGAAGAAAGCTTGAATTTTGACCTTAGTTTGTTAGTTTTAAGAAATTCACATGGAGAGATGGGGAAATAGATAAACAGAATGGAGGGCTATATGACTACTAAAATATACAGAATAGGCAAAACTGCAAGCAAAAATACTCAAAACACATGACAGAAATCCCAGAGATGAAGAAATACAGAAAGTCAGCAGAATCAAAAGATTTTCACCAGAGATAGTCAGCAGTATCTCCAAGGCATTGCAGATGGCATTAGGAACTGAGAAAATGGATACTGGGAGTCAGCCAGGACCATGAATTGTCAGAAGGGTTTGGAACTGTATGAGGAGAACAAAAAATAGTGCCTGAAGGGAACTGATAAGCTGATAGAAGAAAGTACAGAGAATAGAGGAAATCAGGATCATCAAGATCTACAAAACAGAAGTCCCATTCAGAGAGAGAGAGAGAATAAAAATCTTTTAGAAGTTCCAATAGTTACCACAGAAAAGGAGCTCGGATAACAGAGTGCACAGAGAAGACCAAGTCAAGCATGTAGCTGATTTGGCACATGGTATGTAGCTCAAATGAGAAAGAGCACCAGGGCAGCTACAGAGTTGGATGGTTATCCATCCAATACGGAGACTAAAGGGTGAGAAATTATGAATGGAAGAAAGCTGTAAGACAAAATCAGAGAGATGGGAATAGGTAGAGTTGTATGCATGGACAGCATAAAAACATTAGAAAGGCAGGCAGAGGAAATTCTATTGTTAAATAAATAAATAGGAGCAGGAAGAACTCAGAACAGCACAGAAGTACCAAATTCTTTGACCCAAATTCAGAGCAAGTAATGTAGGTAACAGTCTCCACAGAAAGGACCAAAGATGAGGCAGAGTTCATGAACAAGGGAAAAAATCTCTGTGGGCTGGAGGGAAAAGCAGGAGGCAGAAAGACAACATCTAGGTTCTTTGAGACCAGTAACATTCCAGAAATGTCAAGAAAATAAAAGGAAGACCAAATAATGGAGGAGATAAGAAGTTCTGCACTCAGAGGAAAAAAGGAAGTTACAGGAATTTCCCAAGCTGAACCACAGGCAGATGTAATTTAAGGGAAGAAGGAAAGGACATTACACCAAAGGGTAATCCAGACATAGGTTGATATAAGAGCATGAAAAGCATCAGAAAACACAGAGATGAACTGACACCAATAAAGTAATCAAAAATCACAAGAGAAAGGGAACAGCACCATACCAATTGTTGCTCTTTCATATACCCTGAAACTTCTGTTATCTGAAGCTGTTACACATATACTCTGACATCCATTACTTGTTTTAACAAACAACATGGTGATTTCAAATGCTAGTTGATAAGGATGATTTGCTCTGGCATAGTTATACTAGGAAAGATTTAATCCCCTGCAGCTTATACTGCATGCCAAGTCCATATAAGCAGTACTGGTCAAGGCATTTTATACTTGTACACTCTGTAACAACACTAAAAGTTCATGCCAACATACACTAATAAATCTTTTATAATGTGGAACTGGACTAATCTGAGTCCTATTCTCACAGGAATTTTAATCACATTTATGGGTCGTTTGCCAGAATTGCATAGTGATTGTTTAATTCTTCTCAAGGTACAGTACACAAGGGAGTAAATAACATCACTGGTCAAGTGTTTTTATGCATCCTTAGACACATAGATGCCTGGGTTCTTGTAGAGGAATGTTAAAGGTTTTTTTAGGGAGTTTGTTTTGTTATTTTAAGCTTATTTATTCTTTTCAAGTCAAACATCACAGCTAGTATGTGTGACATGCAACTTTACCAACGATTATGTTCACATAGATTTCTGAAGGCAAACGACTGTAAACAGAACAAGGGCAGCTAATCTATTTTAAACCAGACATACCACAGAAAGTTGCACAGGGCCTTTGGTCCCCAGATAAAGGTGCAATCAGATGTGCTACATAAGGGGACCACATATTTCAGCTAACACATTAAATAGGAGTTGATTCATTTAAGAAGGAAAAAAAAATTAAAAAAAAGAAAAAGTGAATTGAAATCCACTTCTTTGCTGTGAATCTGATATGCTATTATAGTCACAAATATGTACACTTAAAAAACAAAGAGGCACTGATGCTTAAAAATGAACAAAGAGTTTTGTGGAATCATTTTATTTTCTTTGAAACATTAATGCTCTAGGATAATTTCATCTGCTGATATAAATATGGCAGAATACAAAACTCTAGGAAGTAGCTTTCTAACCCATCAGGATTACAAATCCATTTACAAGTAGTAGAATTCTCAGTAGATGGAAACATAACACACAAAGCCATTACTCTTCAAAACGTATATGAAATCCTATGTTAGCTTGCACCTTGCACAACTCCTCTGTAGTCAATGGCAGCTAGATGAGATTCCAGATAAAAATTATCTTAAAATACAGCATTGTCATGGACTGCAACAGAACACTTTAAACAGTGCATATCACAAGAGCTTTCCTCTGCTCAGAAACAGAATGAGCATATTTTAAACTAGCACAGTGCATAGAAAAATTCAGTGAGAGACGAGAAGCAACAACAGGAACTCAGAAGAACAGAGCTGGAATCTCCCTTGAATCTTTATCTATCCTTCAAACAAAGAAGGGCCAAAGCTTTTATAAGACCACTAAAGACTGAAACTGCATCTCCCTGTACATTCTACATTTAAGCCGAAGGATTTTTCCATAGAAGGAAAAAAGAAGAGAGAACCAGAAAAAGCAAATGTCCCCACTTCTCCCTTTAGCAGTGGATTTGACTTGCACAGGGCACTCCAGAACCCTGATCACCCAACCTCACAAGCACTGGAACAGCAAGTTTAGCTTAACTGTCACTGTCTATGCCCGTTTACTATTTATCTGCTAAAAAAAGTACTGGGGGGAGGGAAGGGGAAGTAGCAAGAGACTACTAATTAATTATTAAGTAAAAGATAAGAAATATCTGCTTTTAAACAGCAAAGGATCAAGTCAATAAATCTTGTGCATAGTTCCATTCATAAGTACTACAATGATTTCCTTGAAAATTTTATTCATGATTATTTTCATTCTTGTTCAGTTTGCACCATCCTGAATCACAGAAGTAATGCTTACGGCAAATTACAGCAAAATATTAGCAAAGATGTGATGGTGTTTTTAATCTGCCCACGAGAAAAACTGAAATTCTATGTAATACTATTACCTTGTATTTGTATGTGTCTTATTTTGAACACTTTCTGAATGTCCCTACTTGCTCAGTTTTCATCTTACTCTTATGCTGGTTTATATTTCTAGCTAGGCTAGAAGCAGTATAAAATTTGCATATCCTTCCAACAGAATACATTTTAGTCAACAAATGTCTGTTTATAATCCCAAATTCTACAGGTGAAACACTGAATGTTGTGTGTAACATCCCTATTTGAATTCTTTTATACCTTTGAACTGCAAACCTGCTGTTTTCTGAGCAGTGTGGTGTTGTTCCTCTCTGGTCTGCTAGATGAGTGTACGTGCCTGTCCCACATGGCAGACTGCAAACCAAGAGAGGAAGATACTTGGTGAACATGCTGGGAAGGCAGGAACATCCATTACGGGAACAGCATCAGCTCCAAGGCTTAACCAATTTCCTTTACAGGATCCCTGCTGCCCAGCTCTGGGTAGAGGAAGCTGCCAAAACTGTCCAAAGCAAAAGAGTCTGAATCTTGTTTGCTATGACTTGAATAAACAGAGTAAGAGACTCTTCAGTTCACCTGGAAGAGAAAGGTGCCATTCTTTACATTCCTACATTAAATTAGAGAACTACAGGTGTGTACAGTGTAGCCAAGCAAAGACAGGAAAATTAAATGGAAATTAAACTAGAAATTGATAATGACACTTCTACGAACATGAAAGGAGGCCCATGAGGGAAATAAAGTCTAAGCAATTACCAGCAAAATCTGTTTATAGCTGATGATACAGACATTACTTGAAACGTATATTTAATCCTTGTCTCTGCAATTGCAAATGATACTAAAAAGGAAACAATTTAACAGTTCTTATCTGTTGAAGCAGGCAAGAAAAGGACTCAGTGCATGTCTCACTTCTGTACTGAGGTTGCTGGAGATGTTCAGGACACAAGGCAGTGCTAGTAACTACCTCTGACAGCACAAATTACATCTTCCACTGACATCCACGGCAAATATGCGTCTTTGCATTAGAAGTTAAATGGCTGAGAAATTTCAGCACATCTGCACCCTACAAACTAAAAAATCACTCAGGAAAGAGGAGGAGGGGAGCAGAAGGCAGACTGGGCAATAACAAAACCCAGTGAGTCACTATGAGACACTCACTAAGCAGCAATGAGAAATTCACTCATGACTACGTGCAGAAGGACTGGTGACAGTACACTGAGATCCAGCAGAGGATCCAGTCTGCCCAAGGCAACAAGGCAACCAAGCTCCCAGAAAAAGAGGCCTTTAGTTCCTTCTGGAAGAAAAGAAGAACGCCAACACGGCTTTTCCTTTTCATATGTTTCACATTTCATATGTCAGGTAAACTTCCCTGGCAGTATCCAGCCACTGCCATTAAATCCTGTGCCTGGATAATCTAAGATGTTGTATTTTTGACATGTATTAGCACAATTACCTTAAATGATATTCTAAAGACAAGATCAAGTCACAGTTATCAGATACTGAGCTTCATCCTTAGTAGTACTCACAAAGCTAGGCCTACACTTGTCATGTGGAATCTAAGCACCCTGCAATAATCTTCAGCAGCATGTAAAACACAATAAAAAATCACTGTATTACCATCACTGTTATGAAATTATCACTTTGTATTTTTTGTATGTATTAGATTTTTCTATTGATTGTTCAGTGAACTCAGTGACAAATGTTACATGGCAGGCAACACTGAGGTAACACCAACCAATCTCAACTTTCTTTCTTAACAGTTGTCTGATCTTAAATTACAAGTTCTGATGTGTACAACTACTGTTATAGACACACATACTTGTATGGAGTCTAAAATTTGATATTCACCAAAATGGACTAGACAAGTTAGAAAACAATGGGAAGGAAAAAAGAGAAAGAGAAGGATTGTTATTTTTCAAGTTTAAAGTATTTCAGATAACCTTAGCAGGAAAACAGAAAATAAACACTTAAACACCCTTTACAAATTAACTAAAATGTGACATCAGCTGGTACACCTGACCTGCATGGTTAACTCTCAGACACAAACTCACCTAGAGCATAGTTCATCCCCTTACATCATAAGCCTGCCACCAGCTCTCCACCACACCAATTCCTATTTCCAAAACAGAACTCCACACCTGAATGGTCTTGCTTAACCAGAGCTCCCCTAATTAATATAAGGACAAGGCATTTCTCTCCTTTTCCACTTGCAGGATTCAGACATAAACATGACACTGCTTTTCCCAGAAAGTTCTAATCACAGGATTGGGACATAAAACTGATATTGCTTTGGTTAGAATATTTTAATTGCGTTAAATGTGGATACAAACCATATGGGTATGATTCCTTGCATGTATTTTAATGACTCTGCGTGCCTGCATAAAATCTTTAATAAAGAGAATTTAAACAAGTGAACTCATTATGGTATCAGAAGAGAAACGGATGGATCTTAAATCACTGAAGGCTCCTATATACATTTTTGTTTCATTTAAGCAGCCTGGGGGAACAGAGGGAAGCTATTATAAAAATGAGAAAATTTTTACTATACCTCAACACTCCCTCATGTCACTTAATGCCTGTTTTACATCTTCATTCAATACACCAAGCTGAATATTTTTTATCAGTTGGTGGTTGATGCAACACTTGAGAACATTTCAGAACTCTGAGCTCACTCTGAATTTCAAGCAAAACTAGAAATTAACAAATCATTTTTGTCAAGTTGACTAAAAACACAACTCTTGAATCCCTGGAGTTCATGTTCCATTTAGTTTACCTTTTTGGGTTTTTTTGATTAGTGATATCACAATAGATAATATCCTTTTATTCAGTTACTTTAAAATTTGCTTAGCTCAATACATTAGTCTAGCCTTTCCCTTTAGGATTTATTCTCTGCTTGTATCAATTAGTATTGGGGGATGTAGATTCCATATAAGACATTTCAAAACAACAGGAGGTTTCATGACTAAAATGACTGCTATGAATTAAGCAAAGCTATTTTCAAAGCTTTCCTTCTCCACAAGATTACCAATTATAATTTTCTGTGCATTCAGTCTTCATTTTTCAAGGATTTCTGTGCAAGTTTTTCCATAATTAATTGACTGGTTAACAGACAATCCAAATTTCCTTACCAGATAACGTGATTCTGTCCCTCTACTCAGCCTTACTGAGACATAACTGGAGAGCTCTGAGCAGGTCTGGATTCCCTTCTGACATGACATAATGAAGCCCACTAAAGCGACACAAAGGAGAGGCTAAACAGAGAGGCTGAGAGAGCTGGGACTGTTTCAGCCTGAAAAGAGAAGGCTCAGAGGTGCCTTATCAGAACACACAACTCCCTCACTGGTGGCAATGTAGAGAAGACCTAGCCAGACTCTTAGTGGTGCCCAGTGACAGGGTAAGAGCAAATGAATAAAAATTAAACATGAGAATTATCACTTAAACATAAGAAAAAACTTGATCCCCTCTATAATAAGGGAATAGCAGTATTTCCCCACCTTATCATCAGTCACATCTTGTAATCTCTTACTGGTATATACATTGTTTAAATGATTCAGGAAAGTGATTTTAGGGTCACACTGAGAACAGTACGGCAAGCAGTATGCAGTTTACTCTGTGGTTTATATTGATTTTACTAATGAAGCAATCTATTGGAATTTACCAGAATTATGGATCAGCTTCTACTTAAAGGAATTATAATGACAGCAAAGCCACTGACCACAGTAGTGTAACAGCACTCATGTTAACGGGGTTTTTTTATTAATAACATTTATTGAAAAGTTAAGTAAGGCAAAACAAATATGGTCTTGCAAGGAAACAAGAAACAACATGAATAAGTCATATTATTTATGAGGATCATTACAGGATGGGAGGGTGAAAAGAGAGGCATAGGGTAGCAAGAGAGAGAGAGAATGAACTGAGATAGTTTCTTCTCTCAAAAAGTGCCACTCTAAGTAATGCACAACCATTCTCTTTTACTGCATTTATATGCTCAACTTCCCTACTACTTCATCTTAGGTGGCTCCACCTCTACAGGAATTTTTGGGGACTAAATATTACTCTATTCTAAATTTTTTTAGCAGATTACCACAGTACAATTGTGATTTATTCACATTTTCAGACTGCATCTCAGCAAAACTCCTTCAAATAATGTTTATTCAGAATGATCACATGATGATATTCTTGGAACACTAAACAGAATGGAACATTCTTGGAACACTCATCACGTAGCTATGTATTTTGTGACCATGCAGTCAGCTATTACATATTTATGCTACATTCCTTTATGTTTTAAACCTTTCTGATATGCTTATAGTAAGCCCTCCCTAATTCTAATTAGGCCCAATGGCTTGATACCTGAATTAAAATACTTATTGAGAAGAATGTGACCAGAGAAGAGGGTCATGTCTTAAGAAGGAGACTTATGTAGGCCAAAAATACTTGAATTCCTTCAACTCACTCTGAAAGTACTTTTTGCTTCTAGTGTTCTGCAAATATTTGGTCATGATCTCCCATTTGTCCTAGCATTGCCATTCCCTTAAAAACTGGCACTACAACCTACAAAAAGTAGTCAGCAGAGTGGAATCAGAACAGCAATCAGTAACAAGTAAAACACCTCAACTGTGTATGTGCATGAGAGCATTCTTGTTGAAAACTGGTAAATGACACAAATATTTGGCTTCTTGCCCAACTGTTCCTAAAACAGTGTTTCTCTACGAGATCTTTATCAGAGAGTCCTGTAAATTGCAATGTTTTAAAGATAAGGAAATGCATACTCATGGATGTGTGCTCATTATGCTCAGTCAAGGGAAAAGAATCCTTTAGTTAGAGAGATCCTTCTTTACACAGCATTCCTTAAATACTGACAGTACCAATCATCTTGAAGAGAGATGATACAGTTTTAAAGAAGGCACAAAAATGTCTTCCTGTTAAGTTGATATTAACACAGTGCCCTGGATTCAATGACTCTAAACTTGTGCAGTATGTCCAAATATCAGCAAGGCTCTTACAAACCTGTCTTTTTTAGGGGGCTGGGGGTGGGAGTTAAACAAGTAAAACCAGGAAAATAGTTCGTAGTTTTAGATTTTCAGATCACTTCAGTCCAATTCCTGCTCTCATGTGTCTAACTCTACCTCGCTGCAATGTCTTCTCCTACAAAAGAACTTTACTTCCTTAATATATTCTTCTGGGGTATTACTCTCTAGCCCCTCCAAATGAACAAGGGCCTATAATGGGACTATGTCCTTTGAGTGAAAAAACATATTCAAACTCACTTGCAATAGTCAGTAACAGTGTTGCTTCAAAATGGAATGACCTAAACACACACTTCCTCAAGCAAGCATTTTTCACCAATTCATTTTCCTCTGTAGATAGTTTCCATTGCCAACAGAAATGGATGCAATGGATGTGTGCTGCACTACTGGAGTCGTATCAATGATACATTCCAAAGCCACCCACAGAATGCAGTTTGCAGAATTAGTATCAGTGATGAAAGAGTCCAGGATAAGCACAACCTACTGCTGTAGCTTCCAGATGCAAAATTCCATGGAGATCTAATTATTTCAAATGAGCAAAGAAGGAACAACTTCAAAATAAAGCTAAGTCAGGATTTTAAATTGAATAAGGAAAACAAAGAAGCTGGGGGAGAGCCTGTCCTATTAAAAGGTCCATAAATACTCTGCAAAGCAGCAAAATACCATGAAACCAATACTTTCAAGAATTTCATTCCAATGCCAAGAAACAGAATGTACTCATTGTGACTAGAACATTAAAATACTGAAAATAAACTCTAACAGATTAAAAGGATCTTGTAGCAAGTGAAAGGTATAGTTTAATCATGCCAAACTTAATCAAGCTTAAGAGCAGGACAGTCTTTGCCCATTATTAATAGGAATGTAAGATGGATAAAGTAGACTGGGAAACTGGAATTTATGGTCACTACAAGTAATACAATATTTTCTACAAATATGTTTTTAATTAAAAATTAAAAGACAGACATTTTTACTGAAGCAACTGGCTGCACATTCTTAAGTCTTCTGTTGTCTCCCACACAAATACAGCTCCAGCAAAATGTTATTAAATGGAGTGAAACCAGAATATAGTTCTAAATGTAAAATCAAATCCATGATTTACATGTTTACATTTCTAGGTGGATACATGAAAATATTTTTAAATCTTGATCACTTAATCCTGTGCTTTGGGGTCAGAAAATACATCTCAGCCCGCCAATCTGCTGTCCAGTTATACGTGAATATTTTTGTTCCACAAGGGTAAAGCAAGTGACGGAAAAATTGCACACTACTTTTCAGGCTTCAGCTGAGCTTTTAAAACACATGGTCAAACACGTTGCCATGGAAATGTTCTGCAAATATATGTAGAATTTCTTAAGATGGAGCTGAATATCCCTTTTTAAAACAAATCTCTCCTATAATTTTAAACGTAATTGCTCTATTATGTATCCAAGGGAATACATCAGCCATTATCTAACGTTTTTAACACCTGAAGTGGTAACAGTGTCTCCAAATCCATTTTGTGTTCCATATATGAAATCAGGCCACTATCTTCCTATGTAAAGTACCCATGTACTTGTTTTCTTTTATGTATTCTGACTTTCCTATACATCATCACAACACATTAGCAGATCTACAAGTATTAGTCTTGCAATAAAGTTGACAGCAGTTACAAAAAACAAAAAAAAAAAAAAGAGATATGCTTCAGTAAAATTAATCTGGTTTTTAACAACATTCTAAATTTTTAAGATATTAATCTTCTCTTTTACAACCCATTAGTATTAGTATGCATCACTGAGTGTAATAATTAAAAAGAGGAGAGTTATCTTGCCAAACTTTCACTGTTACGTTCCATGAGCTATTTTTAAAACTGATTTGAAATGAAGCAAAAAGAAAAAGAATCTACTGCTGCAAAATGAAGCAAGATCTGTGCCTGCAGAATAGCTCCGTCCTGTTACACAATGTGATACGTTGTTTTAAATAACCTGGCACTGTAGGTAAACAGTTGCCTTATACTGCATTTCATACGACAAACAAACACAGTCACAATAGCTTTTGTGTCTCATGCAAAGATAAAGCCAAATAAAAATGCAACACAATCTTTTCATTTCACCTTACAGCAAAGGCATAACCTTTCACCATTAATCAGTTAAAAGAAAACATATTCACAATAAAACAGGTTGAAAACATATATAGAATAACCTGACGTTGTTCAAATAAAAATTAACAACACATTAGGATTCCAAGATATACGTTGCTCTGCTTATGTAAACAGTCTACCCTATAAATCCTGTAGCAAATCCAACATGAAGCAATTACACAGACAAAGAGATTGCAAATGACCTAAAACTGTAAAACAAACCCTGTGTTAGAAATATTAGTATAAACTATGAGGTCATACCTGATGACTTAGGGACTGTAATGTCTCACCGGTTCCAAGCTGCATGACCTTTCTATTTCCAGAGACCCCCAAAAATTGCATTTCCTGTCTTATCAAAGTACATCACAGACCTATCTATCTTTCAAAATCTTCTGGGCTAGTGAAGAAAGTATTAACAGCCATTCTGTCCATCAGTAAGTGCCGGAGTCATTACCCTCAAGATACCAGATCTTAAATATAGTTTCCTCCGTGCGATTACAGACATCCAGCAGTCGAGGAGGCTGACACAGCTATATCACTGATGCTGCTAATGCCATCTGAAAACAGTAAGCTTACTGCTTAAAGCAATCCTGCATCGTCCAAACAGAACAAGCCACATCCTTCAACTCCTCACTTGCGTTTTTTATAAAACCTAGCACTGCCATTATAGATTTTGTTTTCATCTCTGGTCAGCTAAAGGAGAAATTAGATATTATGCAACCAGCTTTGCATTAACGAAAGAAAAACGGCAGATGAAGTGACATATCGAGGTTATCAAATTTTGCTTGCATGACCACTCCTCAGCAAGCACAGTCACCATTCACAAGAAGCATCACAATCTGATCTAAAGGAAAATCACCAGAAATAAATTATAAACAACTCACAGGCAGCAAGGTATTTTAATACCTCTGTGATACTGAAACAGCTATTTTTATGCAGCCTTATGAATCCTAGTCCCTATTAAATTAAAAACATTGCTTGCCTAGTATTTAGTGTCTATTTTTAATAAATTGCATGATCACTGCATTGTTTCCATTACTGCCTGCTAGCAGCCAGAAAACAGCATGACTTGAAAATGTGCCAGTATTATGACAGCAAAAATGTGGTTTGATATCAAACAAAACAATCATGCATGATTTTTTTCTGATATGAGAGACCTCTAAAGCTAACAATGTACAGCACCCTCCTTAATAATTTTAAAATTATTAAGACTACAAAGTAATAACTGAACTTTTTATTAAAACATATGTTTTATACAAAGTGAAAATTCTAAGTGAAATTTATTACTATAAATCATTATTTATATTTACTGTTGCTAGTATTATGGCAACAAACATGCAAACAAAAAAACCACTTCACAGAACTAAGATGAAACAGTGCCACCAAACTGGTTAAAGTATCATTTAGGAATTTCTCTGAATTCTAGACCCACAGAACAATTATTTGTGTTCACACAGTGAGAAAGTAATTTTGAGGCATTCAGTCCATCTCCTTAAACACACAGGAACTTTCTCCGAACACATATTGAAACACTTTGCTAACAATTGAATTTTACTGACAAAACTCGAAAGAAAAAGCTCCTCCTTAATTTAACTTCAGCTTGCTTCAAATATTATTCAAATGAATTTGGATGTCCTTCTTCACTTTGAAATATAAGCAGAAGCTGAAAACAGAAGTAAATGGTTCTAAATTAATTCACCCAGATCCTACCCTGTTAGTTTAACATTATTATTATTATACAGTTGTAGTAATCGCTCCTTTGTGTAACTGAAGTGTTAATCAAATTTAAGTTATAGTCATTCACATTATGGCACTGATAAAAGCAAACTGCTCTCATCCATGAATACCACATATTTCCCTTTAGAGGGAGAAGCTACCTGCTATCAGTTTTAACTGGGTTCACTTTATACAGTGTGCAACTGCCTCAGCATAAGGATGCTACATCCCCAGGGAAAGGGAACTGTCAGCCACACACTGGCCCAGGGTCTCCAGCGAAGTGTCCAGCAGCCTGGCAGAGCCAGCCAGTGAAGCTCTGAAGTGCAGCAGAGAACCAGATAAGGCCCAGTTTGGTGCTGCTTTTTATATTTTCTGAGAGTTCATCCTGATGTCCAACAACCTGACACTGTCTTTATACTGCTGCTGGCAGTGGCAGTCAGGGAGCCACTTCTGAACATTGTGAATGTTCTTGAAAGCTGCCCCATTTCAACTTGCTCCAGATTAACTCATTAATTCACTTTCAACCCAGAAAATATTACTAAATCTACACACACAAAAATAAATGCATCTGCACAAGGAGACAAAAGGCCCTTCAAAGAACAAAAGAACAACCCAGCAGCAGAAGGAGAAAACAGCTTTCCCTGCATCAGTATGGAACAGGAATACCTCCAAAGATAATATTTTTATTTCCAAAGGTAATTTACAAAAATAATAATAATACACCAGCACTAGATATTAAGTTACTTACTCCTGTACAAACCCTGAGTTCTGCAATGCATTCTGACCAGTATCTACTCACAACCCCACATCTCTAAGTTGCTGGCAACTGCTTCCAAGTCCCCAAAAGCCACTTGCTAGGATATGAAGGCCAGTAAGATGGTAAGAAGTGATATAAAAAATTAAGGTTGCCAAGCCACCTTTTATAAATATTATGTAGGCTCTCCCTGTGCAAATCTTGTACTGCATGATGATCTCCACACAAAGAGTGAAAAACACACAGCTAGGGGCTATACCCACAGCTCTCAAACACATCACTTAGGAGTTTCTGCTCACAAAGAGTACATGGTCTCTGCTCCAGCAGGACATTTGAAGAACTCAAGAACAAGCAAAACACAAGGTAGAAGACTATTTTCCTGAGTTTGGTTAAGATCTCAGTACAAATTATAAATGCACTCAGAAATATAATATTATTTCTTTGAGTACATTATCCCAGCTCGTGGAATACATTTATTGAACTTATTCCATGTTTTTCCTCATGTCAATACAATTACTTTTTTGCAAAACTGAAAATTTTAACATTTCATTAGCAATGTTAAAGCAGAGGGAGGGTAGAAATACAGCATCATTTTTAAAAGTATAGATATTTATTCTGAGACGTTAGAGCAAAAATCTTGTAACCCATCCCTTTTAGATTATCAACAAGTGCCACTTTATGCCATAAAAAAATTACTGACAAATATAGTTTGCCTTTATTTAATTTTTCTTCACAGGACAAAAAGAAAGAATAAAAGAGATAAAAGCAAATTTATTTCCCGTGAATTATGCAAGGTGAAATAATGGTCACTTTGAATCCATCACAAATCAGCTTCATATCAAATAGAGCTGACCTAAGCAGTGAGGGAGCAAGCAACAGAAGCTCTGTCACTCAGCTTTTCAAATTAAGTTTAAGTCATGTTTGCTAGTATTAATGATCATGATAGAGAACATTTGAGATTAGTGCAAGATACTGGAGACTGTAAAACGTGAAATTATGTAGTGCTGTACCAAAAGAGCTGAAGAACAATGCATATTCCTCAGCAGCATTTTGAGGGAACAATTTTACTAGACTTTTTTATTAATGACCAGAGAGCATAAGTAGTATGAATTATAGCCAAAAAATCACAGTTTGGATTTGTTCAAAAATTTATGATATTGGAAAGCACTGCTAATATATGAGGAATGGAACGGTACCAGGAAGACATGGATTACCTCTAGGACCACAAGAATAAAACTGAGGTAAAATTTAATAGTGCAAAATGCAAAGATGTGATCTTGCTACTCATTAAGTTTCTGCTGAAAATTGAGACCTCAGCAAAATTACAGAGGATGAAATTGTGGGTACAAAGCAGATCACAAGTCATTATGAGCTACCAAAATGATGTCCCTATGGAGATTAAATGAAATTTTAAATTTATCAGGTAATATATTTCTAGTACATAGACATCAACATTAATGCAATAATAGACTCTACCAAAATTATATTGTTCTGGATTCTGATCATCTATTGTCTAAAAAGGGAATTGAAACTGGAAGAGAAAGACTTCTACAGTGGCCAGGGAAATTTCGAGAAGAAACTGAAAACATTTGCTTCGTTCAGCTGAACAAACAAAAGACTAAAAGGGAGATCAAAGGTGTGTCAAGAAAGAAATGCTGAGGAAAAAGAAACTTGTACAAATTTGTAACAAGCACAAATCCACACTACGTCATCAATAATTTGGGGAGTTTTAACTATCAGGGGCCGAAGGCCTGCAAGAGCAAACAGAAGTGTATCTTGCATACCTTTATTTCTACAAGATATGAAAACACTGACAGATGAGGAAAAATGCAGAAATTTAAATTACAGCAGAACTGGTATCAAGAACAGGACCTACAGAAAATCAGTAGATTGCCATGAGGCTCAACACTGATTGGAAATTGGTTTAGAAACCTGGAATAAAAAAAAATTTTAAAAAAAGACATGGTAACAGTTGGTCTCTCATGTGCTAAAGACACCAAACTTTCATCTCGATACATAGATTGGTATTAACAATATAAAAAGCTCAGAAATTTCTCTTAACCAAAATAAATAAAAAATTCCAAGTTTTAGCTGATTGCTCAGATCAGGTTAAAATTATATCTTTGTAATTGAGTGGAGTAAGCTGAAAAGCAATTAATGATAGCCCATTCTCCCTTAATCCTGATGAGAGGAATATTTCCATTACTTTTCTTTAGTCTACATACGTCTCTCTTATTCAATTCTCCCATTATATTACTGGGGTTTGGATAAAGTATCAATATCCTTCTTTAGGCAAAAATGAAAATTATTAAGAAATTGAAGTTTATTTTTATTAACTCAGTTAAAACTTGTTATATTTTATGGACATCTCAAACGAGATACTGTCCAAAGACTCTCCTGGGATTATGTCGGCAGGCATTATATAAATCTAATCAGCTCATCTGTGGATAACCATGACTGGTTAAAGGAAACCCAAAACATTTATGAAACAAAACAAGTAGAGGCAGACCTGAATCATGGATGCATAGTCAAAATTTGCAAATTAACTGCCTGGTTCCAATTCTGCCTAGCAGATAATTCAGCTCCATTGAAAGCTGCCTTCCCAAATACCCCACTGGTAGTGTGGCTGAATCCTAAATTTAAAAACCAAGCCTGTATCTCAGGCCAGTCCCTGATGGTCCAGATCACTACACTACATGTTATTAACAAATCAGAATAAATTTATAATAAACAGTTTCAAAATAAGATTTCTTTCCAATATTTTACCTGCAAAAACTATTTTAAAATGTCTGGCATCCCATGTCCCAGAAGAGAATGTAAGAGAAGGCTGACATCTCCTTTCTCTCAGACTGCTGAGGAGCAATCCTATACTTACAATGTACATAACAGATGGTTGCTTGCACTTGTTCTTGGAAAAATACAGAAAATAAAGAATACAAAATCTCCTCAAAGCTTGCAATCATACATTTATTTTCTAAGCAAAATTATATTTATATGAATCCTGTATTCTAGAAAATTATCTGTAAAATCAGACTGAAATGGCAAATTTTACATGTGTGAATAGAAGGTGAATAGGTTCTATCTAAAATAACCACGCCTTCCTTTTCTGATTTAAAACAAAGCAAAGCTTTCCACCTTATCAAGCATCTCACCAGTATGGTAACTTGTGCCATAGCCGGGGAAAACCTTTCTGCTTTTATTAACTGACTAAGGACATGGCTGACTAAGGGCTTAACTTGCAACAACTGGGGATGCTAGAATTAATTATAGGAAAACACTTTCCCTTCCTCAAAAAGGTGATGGTGGAATTTGGACTCAATGTTGTACAGCACAAGAGAAATCTACTTTCCTGATAACAAAGAAATACCAATTTAATCAAAAAGGCTGGAACTCATTAGCAAAGCAAGTTCTAACAGCCTTCCCACAGAAGCAGCAGCAGGACAGGCAATGTTGCTCTCGGTGTCTCCCAAATATTACACAATACTGAAGTTGCAGCCTAGTTATACTGCACACCTCATATGTTCCTTTCTTTTGATCCTTTTTTCATCTCCCCCTTGTCCCTGAAGAGGAAAAAAAACTCCTTTTGCTTAAGAAAAATTTGTCAGCTCACTAATCCTAGCTCCTTATCTGCCTCAGAATAGATCTGACTTTTCTAAATATTTTGCATTAAAAAGTTCTCTTTCAAAGAAGAGAAATGTTAAATTTTGACATATAATTACCATTATCCTCTCTGCTAGCAGAAAATGATGGCAAAATGCCAACTTGCTTGTCTGCTACAGATAAGACATTTCCAAGCTTCCATCCTTCCCTTCAGAGAAAACAGAAGGGGAAGACCAGCCAGGAGAAAGCCTACCCTGTCAGCTGATCCTCTAAGAAATAAAATTAATATTCTCCTAGCAGAAATCATTTTCCTCTGAGCCTGAGGTAAATGATATGCCTTACCATATGTTATGATGGTCCTTTCAAGAATGACAAATTTGATGAATTTTTCCTGGATGGTCTTTCTCTCATCCAATCTCTTCTCATCACCTCCAGCTTCTGCTGCAGGCAAACTCTCAAGAGGCATAAATCAGCATAGCATCACCAAATTATATAACTTCTATCCACTGGGGATTTAGCCCCTTCTATTTCAGACTTAGCAAAAAGGAAAGTGCTTGTGCATTCTTCAATAATCTTTTTGATCTGTGTAGAGCTTTAGAGAATTACCCTGACACACTGCTGAGCTGTGACAGCAGTGCACCCATCGTGAGCAGAGAACCACACATTTTTCTTAAAGGAAGAGCACTGTGAAGGCTATGTCCAATTACAATATAGTCAGAAATAGCTCTAAATAAGAAAAAAAAAACCTCTGCTTCAGTTCAAACAAGGTGGGGGAAGGCACAGAACAGGTTCAGTCGAGTTTCTTCACTGTTTATAAAAATACTGGCATACTTTGAGTACAAACTCAGCTTTGCACTCCTCATTAGTTCACATATACTTCCAGGCAATTAAAGTGTCTGAATATCTTTGCTAAACCCCAGATACCAGATTATTTGTACATCATGGTCCTTTGAAAGGTTTATCAATAAAATATAGATACAAGTACAAAATATAGATATAAGATTTTTAAAATCCATCTATCAACACACAGATTTCAAATTTTCTCATTTGCTGTAAAATATGCTGATTCTACAGAGAATGACAATAAATAAAGATTGATTTTAGACAATATTCCTCAGTCAAAGCTGCTGGATATATCAGTTAGCCCCAAAATTTCCTGTTTTTTTCAGCCACGTGTAACAAGTGGGTTTGTATGCTTAAATATTAGAGCACAAACCTTATATTGTTCCCATCCAAAATACCCTTTGGAATCTTAAAAGACTGTAATGTGGGATGAGAATTGCAAGGACTGGGAGACAAGGTCACTGCTTTGAAAAAAGGCAGTGGGAGAAAGGAGCTGTTACTAGAGGATAATTTAGGATTAGGTTAGCCCTAACAAAAACCATACAACAGGAAGAATGCAAGACAGTACAAAATGCTTTATAAATGCAATTTGTCACATAAATATGTAGAATATCAGAAAGATTAGTACCTAATTTTATCACGCTTACAGCTACCAAAAAAACCAAAAATAAACAAGAATTATCAAGTAGTTTATTCCAAAATCAATTCCAAAATGTGAGCTCTGAAACAAACATTTGCTTTCTCGCAAAGTTAACAAAGGATTTCACACGGAGATTAGACAAGCTAAGATTAACTGCACCAGCTCTATCTTGCCATCTTTTCTCTGCGAGGGGGCACAGAAAAGTTATTCAAGCAGCACACACTTCACTAACAGCTAAACTTCTTATTTATGATGGTGCAAGGTAAGGCATCCACAGCCTGAACAGGCACTGGGCTGGGGGCAGCCCTCCTCTGGCTTATATAAAGAAAGTAGAGAAGAAAGAAAAGCCCCCCCCCAAACAAGAAGCAGGCTATAACGCTGATGTTGGGATATTCTGAAATAAATTATAAAATTAGAGATACAAACTATCTAAACAAGACAAATTCATAGGTATTTTTGGATAAAAATGGCTGAAAAGGTATAATTTCCTGGGTCAATTCAAAATGATTTAAAAATGTAACTGCCCATATGGGGTTTTTTTTAATATCTAAAACAGAATTTTACACTCAGTAACGCAAGGACATAGACAAAAATGTTAAGATCTCAAGGAAAAAAAACAGCCAATGATTGCTTCAAAGATAGAAAACTGGGACAAAATGCTCATTGGAACATACAGAGTCTCCCACAGGAACATAAAAAGTCAGACATTGCCTGCTTTTATATTTAAACTGCCTTTCAGCTACCTACTTTATTAGAAGACACTTGCGAAAGCATAAAGGTGTAAAGGACAATGAAAGATCAAAGAACACTAAAAGGAAGAATATGTAATACTTAGAAGCCTTCTCCTCATGGAGACTTTCTTGATTTTGAAGGGGAGTTGGTGGTTTCGTATCTGCTTGTCTTATGATGATAAGCAACAGTTAAAACAAAACAAAAAGGTCCACTTCTGGGAACAGCAGTCCTTTCCTTTTCAGTGTATATATACACACCATACATATAGACATGAGGGAAGTGTATCACTTGTCATCCTAAACTAGCACATGAAACTGGACAGCCTAAATGATTTTTTGTGCATTACACACAAAAATAGAGCTATTGTTTGACAGTTTAAAACCTAAATGATCAGCTCTGTCACAACTAAATACACCCAGGCTAATAAACCTTCCTATTTGTCCTGAAAGAGAACATTAACAGCAGCCAATTTCCCCTTTTCTCTTTCCTCTCCCTCCGTCAGGAAGTAAAACAGTGCTGGGACCAGCTCCCCGGAGAGTGAGGATGGCAGACACAAGGTTCCCAACTTAGACAATTCTCTCCTGCTCTCACCTGCACCCCATGAACATCAGTGGAACCACCACACACCCACCAGCAGCACAGCCCTATTTCAGGCCTTCCTGCTCTCTTAAAGACTTATTGTTTTCAAAGTTGATGAGAAAAAAAGCCAGATGAGTCTGGAAGTAAATCCAACGCTAGGTGAGAAAGAAAATCCCCCTACTCAAAATACTTTCTTAAGATTCCTCTTAGGTTACAGCCATGAGCCATTTCCACAGAAATTTCAGGGAAAAGAGTAACTATAAGGCAAGGGCATTCTCCTCACAAAACAGGTGTCCAACAGTCTCCTCATACTCCTCAGAAGCTACATGGCTTCAGTCTGTGCTATCTCCAGCATTCTGAAAGACATCACATATGTTCTTGAATTAAAACCTGATCGCTGGGTTCTCAGACCAGACTCAGGCACAAAATGAACCTTTGTAGAAACACTGAAGTATTGATAAAAAGATTTGGAAAAAATGTTTCTAAATTTGATACAAAAATACTGTATGCTACTTCCTCTTTGTAGAAGAAATCTGACATTTAATGCCATGAAATTCATGAAAGTATATGGTTAAAAACTGACTTTGAAATATGTCACCTGTAGAACAGTCTCACACAGGAAACAGTGCTACCTTTGCTATGGTGCTTTCAAAACTCAGCTGGATAAAATGCTGTAAATCTCCTGCACAAAGTCACTTTCTGTTATCAGTGCACTAAAAAACTCTATTTAGTGTCACACTTCATGGCTTGTTTAGCTGCACCATGCCATATAGTGAAGTCACAAATATAAGGTAACTTAAATATCTCACATGAATAAGAGACCACATCCTTCCAAGTCAGCATATTCTGTGATTTTGTGATCGACACAAAATTGATCGCAACAACACCAACCTAGAAAACTCTTTAAGTTATTTTGGTCCTTGGACTGGTTTAAGATGAAAAGTCTCTTAGGTAAAAAAAAATAAATGTAGTTTACAATGAAAAAACTTGTAGGAAACTAATGCAAGTTTTAACTGCCAGCTGCTTGTGATTTTGTAATGAGGTAACACCATGGAGATATTAGTTGCAGTAGCACTGAATATTGTAATTATCAAGTTTCATTTCAGTTATTTACATTCTAACAGATGACCTCCAAGTTCTGGATTCACTTCTACTTTTATTATGTAAGAACAAAAAGTAATGAAATGTTACAGAGCATATTCATTAATTCGAAAAATTTTCAGATAAATTACTAAAAGTTAGGATTTTCAGAAGTGAAGCAGAAGATAATAAAAAAAATACATGAAGACTTGAGTTAGTTTTAAATAACTGGAATTCTGACTTCATTAAGTACATGTAAGGAATAATATTTTTGTTAGTTCCCCCAAAATCTATTTTTCAGTTAGTTCTTGACTGCCTTTCCAGGTAATATATTACACCAAAAAATCTGCCTCAAATGTAATCCAAGAACATCTGTGTTATTTCGATAGTCTGCCTATTCTCAAATTCCTATGTAGTACTTATTTTTTATAGTACTATAATTACGCATAATGATTCTTCTTCAAGTCACCAACCCAGTTTTTGTCTTTAAGGACAAATTATACAGTTTAACATGTTCTGTTGTGTGCCAGCTTAAAGGAGAATACTATGCAAAAGGAGAACCATGAAAAGACTAATTCAAATGTGACACCTGACACACACTACTGGCAAAAGTTTTGAATATTTCAACTATCTACAGTATTTTGCTATTGCTGGCCAGAGACAATGTAAATCTCAAATGCAGCCTTCTTCCTACCCTACAGAGAAAGCAAACTTTGAAAACAAACATGTGGCAGTCAGCACCCACTTAGCAGCAAGGTGAACAGAGACTTCTATCTATTATTTCATAAATTCTTCCCATTATTAATGTTCTTATTCACACAACTCATACAAAAACCAAGTTTACCATAAACCACTTTACATATTACAGCTGTAACATGAATCACTATAAATAACTCATCCAAGAAATTAATTAGCAACAGAAGATTAGAAAATTCAGTCAAGGATAGCAGGGGAAGTATTTAAAATAAATGCAATAGAAATAATTCATACTAATGTAAAAGACAGTATTGAGCATTATAAGCCAAGAAAAGCAGTTCAGACCATGTCATAAAAAGAAAATTCTCATAAATGTTTCATATTTTTTAAATTACTTTCTTACCTCACTTAGCCTCCAGCAGTCAATAGACCATAGGCTTATCTATAATCTATTCTAACTTCAGAAACCATTCACTCACTTGCCAAGGAAAAGAAAACCAGGGAAACCAAATCAGAGCTTGAATTTAAGGTAGTATTGTATCTGGGCCTGTTGTCTCTTTCTCACCTTGAAAACCAAAAAAATGTCTTCCACTATCAGGAAAAATAGAATTAGACTAACTAGAATAAATGAGTTCCCTATTCAGATGCTCCATATACTCACTTTATTACCTATCCCAAGAATACAATGCCTAAAAATGCTCTGTAAGTAAAAATCTGAATCTCTAATTCCTAGCACCTTCATAATCCATTCCAAGAAAAATGCATTTTGCTCTCCCTCACTCATGCTCTCAAGCCACTCTACCAAGTTGACATTCCTACATCTAAGCCTATTTTCCAGGTCATCAGTATGACCTTGTGCAAAGCCTTACAGCCAGTGGGATTTATAGCTGGATGGCATTATGCCCACACGGAAACTTATACCGGCTATCATTTTTGTACTGGTGAGGGAAGCAAAGATTTTGGGTCGTCTACAAAGAAGCTTTTGACAATTAAAATCTTTGTAGAGACATCTTCATGTGTGTCAGTCACAGAGGAAGTTTTGGAGCACTGGGCACCCCACTCGGATGGTGCAGAAGGCAATGCCAAAGGCTGACCACCAGCCTCTCCCACGTTCAGGAAGCCAAAAATTCTCATATGCTACCAAAGCACAACAGGTCATGCTGGTCACAGAAAACACTTTGACATTGCAAGAGAAAGGCTGATTTAGACTCAACTCAACCTCTTTTACAGTTCCATATTTTGTCTTATATATAATTGCATTTCTCATAAGTCAAGACATATTGAAGTTAGGGCCGCTATCACAAGTATTAAAACAGCAGGTTCTTGGTAAAATTGATTTTTCAAGCAGCTTAAAAAATCAGAATTCAACAGTTATCTTCCTGACTTTAATAGCCCAAGTGCAAGGTTTTTCTTAAGAAATACCTGTATTGTATTTTATACTAATTGTCATCAGCAACATTAGCAGGAATAGCAGTATTAAGCACTTCTGATTTGAACCAGTGCTACCAGCAAAGCAGTGAAAGGGGGTGAAAGGTGCAAAAAGCAGAAGTCAGAGACAAGGATCTCTTTTCCTTTGTTCCAGCTGGGAACCCAGGCTCAGGGACACCTGGCATCAGCAAAGTTCTGATTTCTGCTCAGGTTCATCCTTTCTTTTCTCCCCAAGCAGAGCTCTCGTAGGGGGCTCCTCCTGCTCCTTCCCCAATATTCAGCACCATGGATGTACCCATGTAGTCATCCAGTCAACGTAGTCCATACACTAAAATATTAAATATAGACTGTATTAATTATTCATACAGTCCAGTCTGACACATTAGATTGAATGTCACGGTTATCCTAAAGGTAGAAAATGTTGAGTTTTACATAACATTCATTAAATGTAGTGAACTAATTAAAGTATGTTAATTAGGTAATAGACAAAAAGAACTTAGTATGTGGTAGAGACTGGTCACTTTTAATACAGCGTGTATTGTACTGCATTAATACCTTGGCTGTAATTTTATGCTTAATGAGCAAAAGGAAAAGCTGATTATTCAGAAAGCAGAAAAAAAAAAAAATCACATGTGTTACGTGTTGGAAAAATAGCCTCAGGTGACAGAGGAAATACATACCAGAGGAATTGGCACTCTAACAAAGAAAGTATCATTTCAAAACCCATAAACAACACGCTGTCACTGGGAATTTTACATAATCAGATTTTAGGAAGCAATACTTAATTGCTGACGCTAATAAAATGACAAAAAGCTGATTTTATTTGCACAAGTTATCTGTTCTCCCTGTACTGTGTAAACATTTTTCCCAGTTTTTCTTACATTCACATTTGCTTTATGATAATTCAGAATAAGGCTTTCATGAAATGCTCTAGTTAGCAGTAAAAAAAACGAGAAGCAAGAATTTATTGATTAAACTCCTACTCACACCAAGCAAATGTTGGTGGGAAATATACATGCATTTGTCTGGCACTGAAAAAAAGCCTGTGTAATGCTCTACATGCAATTAAAAAATACTCTGGGCTTATGTTAAAACATTTTTTTCTCATTCCATATCTTATCTCCTTGCTTTCCACTTGATTTGAAAAGGCTTGCTCAAACCTAGAAAGCATCTTGATGTATGTTACTAGAAAGAAAAAAAAAAATCCTGTTGGTGCTCTCGGTAAAACAAAGGCCAACACTGTCTTCAGAAGACAACTGGAATAATGACAGTAACAAAGAGGACAGATGTTCATGATCTCAGACTACTCAGGATAAAAGCAAACTACTTAAGTTCTTTCTTAAGCTCAGCAGCACAGATTTTGGATATGATTAGGCAGTTGTTAAAAAGTGAATCCTAGTAAAAAAGACTAAGGTAGATTGAGAAAAGGAACCTCATACTCACAATGAAATTTGGATAGAACTTCGATAAATTCAAAACAAGTCTTAAGCTTAAACAAAAAACACACCACACTCAAGCTTTTGAACTGAAACAAAATAATCCAGAAAGATCAGCAGCCACCTGGCCTAGAGGCCACTCTGTTTGGGTTTTTAATATTGAAGTTTCATTTAGGGCTAAAATTCTGCCATGAGACACATCAGTCTTCACAGGGCCAAGAAACCTGATGCCTCACCAGAGCCTAACACCAGCCATAGCCTGAGCTCAGGTGTTGCTCTCACCTCATGTCTTTCCACTCACCTTTCTCTGTTCACTGAAAAAATACATCCAGTGCCACCTAAAAGACAGAGATAGCCACTACTTTGTTTTCTAGAAATACTGTAACGCCATACACCCTTGTTTGTTCCCCTGTTATACAGGGGATAGAGGTCTGCTTATCATCTCTACCTGAAAGAATTAAGGGACTTTCTTCCCACACCTCTAGAAAATGGCTCCATTGGGAAGGAGGTGAGAACTGCTTCGTAGCTGCAACTCTCTCCAGGGACAACAGAAACAGGGAGTTATCCTTCTAAAAAAGCAAAAGGAGTTGAAGTCATGTCTCATGTCCTGCATAATTACATCAATCACTGAACCACTGACACACACAAAGCCATGAGCATAGCCACCACCTGCCCACAGAGAAGGCCAGGGAGCTGCGGGAGCAGATCAACACCCACCCTTTCAAGGCACCTGACCCAGACCCTCACACTGAACACCAACACCTGCAGCAAGTTCAGGAGTCTGTACTGAAAATAAGGATAAAACCTTCATAAATGGCCAGGAAACTCAGAAGCTTTAGTCCTGTCAAATGTCAGACCCCTGGGTAATTTCAGGTGAGCTGGTGCAAAGGCAGAGCACTGCCCCAGCTGCCAGCCCTGAAGCAGTGTGGCTGTGTCCTGGTGCGCTCAGGCTGCTCGGGTGCTCCCCTGGACAGATGCAGCCAGCAGAGGCACAGTGCCATGCTGCTGTGGCAAAACTGCCTCCACTTCTGGATTTATTTTATCGACACAAGGTCAAAAATATGTGAACCAGATTCTCAAATTTTGCCGTAGTGCAAAAATTTTTTCCACATCAAGATGGCAGCCATGCTTCACGCCGGGCCTGAACAGAACTGCTGGAACCAGCTCAAACACACATTGGGCCACAAGGTTCACAAACATTATTATCCCTAATGCTCACTGCTTAACTCTAAGCTCATTAACAACAACTTCTGAGCACTCAGTTGCAAGGTCTTTCACCTCTACCTAGTTATGACCTCTGTGAGAAAATGTGGTCGCAAGTAAAGTTCCTTCAGGAACATACCATGCCACTGCCCAGCACTAACAAATACCTACTTAGAGAGGATAACACACTAAGTATGCAGGGCAGACCATAATAACACAAGTTGCACTCAAATTCACAAGAACCAGAACTGTTGTGTAAAGTTTCTTACCCTAAAAATTAACTGAGGTGTCTAAATAAACAGCTCTTTTTCTGGTTACGATTTGTCCACCAGAATAATTCACAGTGTTGGAACCACAGAGCTTTTGTCAGGAGAAAGTTGCAACATTTTCTGTAATATATGAATGCCATCAACTGCAATTAACTGCTCTAGCAAGAGTTCATATCTGTACTGGCTGAGTATTTCCCTTGGCACGTGCACCCTTTCCAGTCCTTTTTCTCCATGCTTCACATAGTTATCTGCAAGTGATTTGTTATAAGTGACTCCAATTATGCATATAGTTATTTTAAACAAGGGCATTGATTTAATGAAGTCCTGTAGATTCACAAACAACAGAACTTGAACGAATTCAATGGGATGTGTTTCCCCAGTGCATTTTCCATGACATATGGAAAAAGACGAGTGACTATTTGACTGCTCAGCAGTGCAAAATAACTGCAAAAGATTTTTGTTTTAATTTTCAAAATCACTTTAAACATCAAGAACCCAGGAAATTCAAGAGTGTCTCATCAACATCACATAGCATTTTTTTCTGGAATAAGTTAAATAGATGCAAGGACAACGCTGCTCTTGCAGCGTTGATGTAACACCACCATTTTTAGGGTGTGAGGAAATCAGATACTAAGATAATACACATTATAATATGCCTTAAAAATTTTAAATTGTGGCAAATAATCTTTCCAGTAAAGGATGGATCATTCCTATTCTGTTAATGTTTTACCACTACCTGTGCTTTGACAGCTAACTATTTCTAACTGTACTAAGTGCATTTTACAAATCTACAATCATTTAGTCTGTACACCAGGATTTAACTTCTTAAAATTCTTCTTTTGAGTTTGTCTTGAAAAAACCTAACCAGGCAGAGAGAGGTGTATTCAAATGTCCCCCAAAAGTTTCATGAAATCCAGACAATGAAGTGGTCAATGAATTTGTTTATTTAAAAAAAAAGAAGAGATGAAGAACATTAAGGTTAAACGGTTTAAGAAGATATGATAACAAGGTATAACTTAAAAACTGAGGGTTGAGGTGAATTATTTAAGATCCTTTAGGAAGGCATAATTCAAATGAACAGGAATAAGTTTTCCACTGTAAAATTCAAGTTAAACTTGAAGATCCTTTAAAAAACAGGACTATTAATTTAATGAAATTAAAAACCCAACTTTCCAGACACCCAGAAGTGCTAGACTGAAACAATACAAGGTAACAGGCTTTTTTTCTAGTAGAATTGCTAGGAACAATAATGAAATTATTTGCATTGTCAGGAGGTAAATATCCTTACTAATCTTAGCCATATCCCAGATAATGGCTCACAGCTAAATTAGCTTTTAACTGTAAAGGGTAAGAACATTTCTGGCCTAAAGGAATCAGGTGCAGACACCTAATCAAATAATAATCAAGTTCTTTGCTCATTCCCTAGTAGCAAGAGACAACTACATGAGGAGAGAAAAATCTGCTTGATAGGTGACATGACTTAGAAAAACAACCTAATCTTGTCAGCAAGACAAGAAAATGAAAATCATAAAACATTGCTGCAGGGATTTATATGAGGCTTTACAACTTCACAACAAAATTAAATTTGGAACTATTTTTGAATGGACATAACATTTAAAAACAAGGGGATAAAGATACATATTCAGGTGATTATTAGATGTCAATAAAACTCAATGAGCATCAAAATTACTTCAGCAACTTTACAAAAATGTCCATCTTCATATCTGGTCATCTAAATTTTATAACAAGTTTCTGGGAAATATGCCCAAAGCTCTGTTACTAGTGTTATTAATGCTGTGATTCTTCCACCAAAAAAAAAAAATTACAACTGTGATATTTATAACACAGAGACTAAATATAAGTAAGCCTCCAAGCAAAAATATATTATTCAGATGATAAATGTCTTTCACTACATTTTTTGTCATTTATTCTAATAACAGTTGCCCTATTTTCAGAAACTTTATATCATTCAACCTTAACAAGTCTTTTCCAGAGGGAGAAAAAGACTATTAACTCCATTTTCTGATCATAACGAGTTGGAGAAAATTCTGTCTCCTTAAGTGAACATACTCCTTCAGTATGTGAAGATCCTTTTCCTCTAAACTTGGTATTTCTGCCAGGAAAAAGACCACATTTTCCCTATGCAAATAACAAGCAAACCAACATTTCATTCGTATTTTGAAACAATAGTCAATAAAATGGTGTCAAATTATGAACAGCAAAAAAACAAGCTTATAAACACGTTAAGCATGGAAAAAGTGTATACTAATAACTGGAAATGCTGCCCCTTCCTTTCAGTTCAGAATTTGCCTAGAGTCAAAGTATTGAATTTCTGCCACCTAGAAATAGGTGACTGTAACTTAAGGCAATGGATAATGCATGGGTGCCACCCCCCTTTTTTGCCAGCAATCTCTGATTATCCCCATTTAGGCCACCCTGAGCATCCCCTGCCCATGATCAAGTTCATCAAAATATTTACAGTCAACTCTAACTGAAGGCTGCAATACCTAAAATCAAGTACGTGTAGATCAAGATGGAAGCCTGTGAACAGCGTGAAGGCTTCACTATGCTCTCCTGATGCAAATCATAAAGTATTTGAGGTAATAATGTAAAATAATTGTATCTGGAGAGAAATCTGGTGCTAGAATGAACCCCTACAGTAGATTGGCCAAATCATGCACTATTCTGAAATTCTGTAGAGTGGTCTTGTTTAACTACTCTAAAAATTATAGTCCTAATACGACATTCCCTCATGTAACAAAAACCTGCAAAAAAAGAAAATATAGAAAAACGATTTTAAAAAAACCCAAACAAACACAAAAAACTCATGACACAAAACAACCTTACAGATTGATACACATATAAAGCACTCAATTATGCTGTAAGACGTCAGTGAGAGGTTCCACCAACTACTACAGGAACTGGATGAAGTTCCATACATTAAAAACAAACTAATTAAGCAAATTAACAAGAAAAGAATTTATTCAATACATTCTGCAACAACATGAAACTTCATCGATGCAACAATAAGCCTCACGAAACCTCTATAATGCACCAGCAATCCCCATCTTCTGTCAAAGGTCCACAAGGAGATCCAGCTGCAATTCACTGGGTGGATTCACCTTGGAATTGGGAGACGTGTTCAAGTGCTTTCACAGGCGCTGGAGAGAAACTGCAACTGCAGCACCAATGCTTTATGGGAATACTGAGAGGTAAAAAAAGAGCCCCTCTAGTTTTTTTCCTCCTTGTTTTAGAAGTCCCAAAATAAGACATTTTGGAAGCCAGTACAAATCATAGCAGCAATTCAGATATTATGTTTCAGAAATATGACCTGAAAAACCTCTACACTCAGTAAAGAATGTGAATTATGAAATACAGATACTAATTACCCAGAATCTTAAGTTTATCATATTAGTCTATTCATGTTATAGTGAGCCAGAAGATGTTCTCAAGCCATAAATGGACCTTTGAGAGTGCACTCCTATTTTAGCCTATGCTCATCTTTAACATAGAAAGAAGTAAATGAGAGAATTTTTTTTTTTTTGGTCTCCTCCAAAAGAAAACCAGTAACAGAAAGTATCCCATTAGAGGGATCACAAAGTAAATACAGTTTGAGAACAGACTCAGCATTGCTGAAGGGAATGAAAGCTAAAAGGTACCTAGAGGAATAAACAACTTCAAGCATTTGACTAACCAAATGTACAGCAGATTTTGCCACTGGCACCTCGCCTGCGCAGCTCGCTCTCTCCAGGTTCTGCCCTTTTGTACCATGCCCTAAGCAAAGCAGATCAACTTAAAACAAAATTCATACAAACATTATTTAAATGAGCTTTTAGGTCATTTTAGTTAAATAGTCTATTTTAGTCTTTGTTTACAGCTAGATTTTTAGCTCTTTTCCACAAAAAAGAGATCTATTCTCATTCATTAGCATAACACTGCAGGTATCCTGAAGAGGAAAATAAGACATATTAGATCTGGTGGCTGTATTGGCACTAACATATTGATCAGTGTCAATTTTGCATTATTTTGTCAGAAAATTACAGCATTTAAATGCTAGTTGGGTTTCTATTTGTTTGTTTGTTTTGTTTCCGTGGGGCTTTTAAACAGCTACATTTCCCAAGAGTCTAATTCAGTGAAAATACTGCACAAAACCTAGTTACACATCTTTTCTGACATCTCAGTAGGAACCTCAGTGTATTTTCGATGTTTGAATTTCATTGAAATTTTGTGTACATATCCTTTAAATTTCAAAAGTTAGATCCCATCTCCTCTGGTATATCCATGTACTATACGGAAGAAAGGCTTTCTTGCTTTTTCTGCTCCCAGCTGGGTTCTCAGCTTTGAATGAATCCTGAATTGACCCACCCATCTGCTCTATCACACATCTGCAAGTAACACAGACTTGGTTTAGCTGGCTGAAAATGCCGACAGCTGAAGCAGCACAAAACCCAGTGATTAGGATCCTGAGTCTCTAAGTTAATTTCAGGTTGCGGCCACTGTAGCTCTCAGCTGACAGGATTCGAAAACCAGTTTTGTACAGAACCTATACACAATCACACTGAGTTACAATCTGCTTATGATGATGGGGCACAATGGACAAAGAGAGAACCAAAGAAACGGAGAAAAACAGAAAACAAAAGGAAAAGGATGAAGATGTTTGCATATGAAAACAAGATGCTAATATATGTTTGTGTAGACTGTAAAACTACTATAGAAATGCTCCAGAGAGAGAGAGATCCTATTTTTAGCTTTTAATATTAATCTTGGGCAACTTCATTGGTTTCAATCATGTTACAATGCATTGCACCTTCCTAAATAAAATTTGTCAAGTCTTACAGTCTCATTAAACAAAAAATACGTATGGGAAACCTTCTGTATCTGGTCATTTCTTTATTATAGGTCAGATCCAAACCTAGAGACTGAGATCAAAATATTGGTAAAATATTTGAGATTTTTTTAAGCCTAAACTTCCAAACCTGAAAATTAACCTTTAAAATAGAATTCAAGCTTTATTTCTCAGTGAAACACAATCCAAAACTGAAAACGTAATTCCTTAATCCTGACACAGAAAATATTTTATTAGATTTCCTTATGAATGTTTTGACACAGCATCTAGTTTTACCCTGTCCTGCAAGGAAAACGTTTCATGAACATCACCTTACTACAGATACAAGCATTGCATTTTTATTCCAGCATCTCTGAACACTGTTTTAAATAATTTAAATATTTTTAAATAATTTTAGATTTTTTAATATTTGCAGTGGTGTAAATTAGAAACCTGGTTTTGTGTCAATTCTGATCCATCTGAAGATACATTTTTGCATGTAGTTTTACTGTCAAAATGATACATAAAAACAATTGCTGATTTTCCAACATATTAAGTGTTGATGCATCTGAAAAATAGATCTTTCTAAGAGCATGCATGACTATATTGCTTGATATTACAGACCAGAATGCTCTTATGCGAAACTGCAGAGTAACAGAAGACCAAAAACTTAGCTGTTTCAGTATCCAAATACTGAAGCACCAAAATTAGTGGGGATCTTCGAAACGAACAAATTTCCTAACTCCCAGAAACTCCACAAGATGGGTTTCACATCACAAGAGCCATGTGCTGTCACCACGCATGCAATGGGCTCTCCTCTCCTCACTTGCCGAGCAAAGCTCACAATGAAGACACGAGGGAAGGGCACAGAGCAGCAGAGACAGGCCAGACACCATCTAGGGCCCAGCAGCTGAATTACACACGGCTGGTCCCAGCAAAATCCAGGGGCATAGTCTGACATTAATACAATTAAAGTGAAAGCTCTTGGCATCCATCATCAGCTCCCTTCAACGACTCTCCCTTGTGCCCTCCTCTGAAGCTCATAACTGAATCTGTAAAAGAATATACAGCTACTTGCCCACTGTAAAAAGCAAGCATTTTATTTATTATACAAAGCACATTCTGTCACAGCTGAAACCTATAAATTGCTGGGCAGCACACTCACAATGATCATAGAACCTTCTTGAAAGCAACCCGGATTTTTCAAAAATCAGATCTGTGATAACAACCAGAGCTATGGCTTTAACAAAACTCCCAAAATTCAGCAAAGGGAGGTGCTTTGGGGAAGGACAAGGGGTTCACAAGTCCATGAAGACATTTACAGTTGAGATGTCTCATTTGCTTGTATGAAAATGAGAATGCACATGTAGAGCAGAGCAGTGTTCCTCCTTTGCTACTGAACTGAGCAAGAACATAGTCTGACTGACCTCTCCCAGGTCACTGCTGCTCACAGTGCTAAAACATTTGACAGGTTCTGCATTTTCCTATGTTTGGGACCTCTCAATCAGGAACATCTTTCTCCTAAAATATCCAATCCAACATAAAAATGTAACTGATAACTGATTTTCTTTGGCACAAGAAAATAAAGACTGATTTTGGATCATCAGCTATTTTTAAATTATCTCATTTGCAGGTAAATGAGCCAGTGGTAAGACCAAAGAGAATTATTTCCTTTTAGACAGAACCATCTGAGAGATAACCCATTCCTGCAAAGCTAACAAAGACAAACCCTATTTCATGAACCCCCGGAAGCAAAACAAAAGCAGAACCACAGAAATCTTTGAAATCCAGTATCTTGCCTCAGGCTACCCCACTATTTGGTTCTTATTGTACAAGGAAAAAAAGGGAACTAGTAAATGGTCTTTCCTCTGGTATTCAGTCCCTCATTCTGGTGATCAGCAGTTTAAAGTTTTCCTAAGCTGGTGACTGCATCTGTTGAATTAGGATCATTGTACTCAATTACCTAATTCCTTTTTAACCTATTTACGTGCATGGCCTCCAAAATATCCTTCATCATTGTAATGTCTGCACTTGAATTCTATACTTTGTCAAAAAAGTTTCTCTCATTTTTAACTTAGTAATTGATAAATGTTACTGAAATTTACTATTTCTGCTATAATGAAATATTATATATAATTGATTCTGTATTCACTTTTTATTCTATATTTTTCACAGTATCACATCCTCTGTCTCCTGAATTGCCTCATTCCCAGAACAACTCCTAATCTACAGAGCTTCAATTTGAACAGAATTTATTTCCCCATTAGTCAAGAAATTCTGATTGATGTAACACCAAAATAAGATCCAGACTTTATAGTCCTGAAATTGAAAGCCCAGGGAAAGCCCAGTCTCAGGTTGCCAGCCCTCAGGGCTATCACCAATGACACTGTCTGAGACCATGCCAGATGGTGACTGTCACTACTCCATGAAAGCTGTGGACAGGTCAGATAGCATCTAGTATTCTCCTCTTTTTTTTTTTCCTTGTAGAAATAAAAAAATAATGTGCAGAAGGCTCTCTGATACATCTTTTTATATTGAGTCCCCATCAGCAGCCACTTAACTCTCAGACACGCACTTGTGTGCAGCACAAGAAACAGAAGAGCAGGAAGAAATGCCTGAGTAGAGCACAGCACTGGAGAGAGGCATATCCTGACAATGAGCATCCTAGACAGAGGACAGAAAACCACTCGAGCAAATTTGTTCCAGACAAAGGATATTGACAGCCAGCAGTAGCACCTAAAAATCAAGATATTGCCTCAAAAAATGATACAGAAAGAAGCACACATAGGATGATTTTTGCTTTCTGGATTATCAAGACTGATGTTTTCACATTTTCCATGACAACCAAAATCTTGCCTATTTTGTTTTAAACTTTCAAATAAATAACTAGAACATTGGTGTTTTCTTGGTGTTGAAACTACAAGATTGCAAGATTATAGCACAAACAAAAAAGTTAACAGTAATGATTTGATACTAAATTTTCTTTATAATTTCTTGCTCTCAGCACTGTATTCACATTTGGATCACTTATGTAATTTAGCACTCCCAAATCGTAGAAACATTCTATCACTGTATTCCCATCCCTACCAATCAGGATATCTAAAATGAAAAAATGAAACACTCGAAAATTGAGATTTTGTAAAGGAATCATGCTGCTGACTGTGGATTGAAACATTTTCCCACTCAAAGTAAAGGAAAAAGACATCTTTTTTTCTTTTTTTTTTCTTTTTTTTTTTAATTCTACAACCATTTCTAATACTTGTTGGAAGCTGCTTTAAGGCTTAAAATATTGTAACAAATCTCAGTGTGATTTCAGTGCCTTGAAAAAGTTTGGTCAATAGGAAATATCGAGCACTTGCCAACTCAGAACAAAGCCTGGGTTTAGATAATTCCATGATTCCATGTGAGCTACTGGAGCAGGCTGCCCAGAGCAGCTGTGGATGCCCCAGTTCATGGCAGTGCTCAAGGCCAGGTTGGATGGGGCTTGGAGCACCCTGCTTAATCCCTGCTGTGTCCCTGCCCACAGCACGGGGTTGGAATGAGATGATCTTTAAGGTCCCTTCCAACCCAAACCATTCCATGGTTCTGTGAAATGGAATACAACAAGTACTAAACCACACTATTAGGGAAAATTACTTAGCTTTGTATTTCGTGAAAGCTGAAACCATTCAATCAAATTGCTTATTTGTCACCAGGAAGAAATTTTAAAAAGGATTCCCATTAAAATTAAACATGTTTTCATATTTGCATATACAGACACAGGAAACACACCCTTTCTAAATTTACAAGAAAAGCCTGCTGGAGAAATATCAAATGTTAGCAGGAAAATAATCAGTTAATTATGGACTGTAAAAAAAAAAAAAAGAAAACTAAAAAAAAAGTAAATAACTCATAACAACTATAAATTGGTATTATTTTCCTATATAAAATGCATCAGTAGCAGAACTAGACCCAGTCTTAGGAATGAGTTATTAAAAACTGTACTATAACTGCAAAGCATTAAAAACGTGATATTACAGGTTGCAGACACCATCTATCAATTCTCTTTTTTTGCTCAAGACAATTTTGTCAGACTTATTTTAATGATTTTTTTTTTTACTTTTTCATAAATATGCATAATGGAAGCACTATATAAACAATTATTTCCGCAATCACTGTGAAATGAAAAATTTTGGGCTCAAAGGCGAAAGTATAGCAGATAGAATAGAAGTCTCTAGCTTACAGTATTTGAACAAGATAAATCATAATCCTCTAGAAATTTTTTTATTTCATATCCATAAAAATACACTTGCCCTAATCCATAAAATTTGCTATTTGTTGTGCATGCAAATCAGAAGTTTTCTTATTCTAAAAAAAAAAAAGTACAAATTGAGAGGTATTTTTAATTCCGCCCATTCACAATTTATAACTATTATTACTTGAACTCTTAGAGCATGCACTTTATGTGATTACAGTCATAATGGTTATGTTACAATAGCTCAGTAATTTCCACGAGCAGTCTGCAGAGTAACAAACTTAGAGAAAATAAGTGGATTTTTGTATTGCCAGAGATGTATTTGTTTGCAATCATGCACTGAACAGGCTTGTTGCTCACATGTGTACTGTCCCAGCCCCTGAACAGGCCAGTCACGGAGCAGGACCAGGGAGTGACAGAGCCTGCATCCACTCCGAAGGAAACCACAGTCTTCATCCCAAAAAGTTAACACAATTTTTTTCCTAAACAAGTAAACATAAAATACAACCACCTCAAGTTTTTGCAGCATCTTATCCAGGCTTTAATATTCTTTATTCTTACTGTGTTTATTCCTGTGGGATGCCAAGCACAAAGCAGATTAGCCCAATTTTCTCAAGGGTAAACCTACCTTGCATTTATGCAAGGTCAGCACACACAACGAAGGGACTGGAAGAGAAGGCTCTGATTCTGCCTACCTTGCAGCAGGTTTTTTGTACAGCCATCCTTTTTTATGCAATCCAGGGGAGAAGAGATAGACACAAACAAATAAACACGAAATAGTTAATAACTTCTGATGAGTGTCATAGTTAGCAATTTTAGTAGTCCAAGAGTCACCAAGAACTGGTTTTGCAGAGATACCTATTTCTAATATTGCCATTGAAACACTACTCCGAATTTGTACATGATGAGCTTGTCTTAATGCCAGACTGCTTTTGGAATCGTAAGTTCTACAGTTTTAGATTTAACAAAAAAATTATTTCAGAGAAAGAACACTATTTTCCCAGCAGACTTTCTCAGATACTACATTGGATGCATCATCAAAACCTACATTCTTTGTGTTGAACTACCCAAGATATGTAAGTCATATGAATGTGTCGCAGACTGGATTGTGTAAGTCTGAATCACTCACAGAAGAATAAACAAAAAAATTTAGTCAGGTTTTATACATTTGCACATTCACATGTTTTGGTAATAACTTTCTTTAGATGTCTTCAATATTTCCATATTTTTCTTCAAAAGATTCTTATACAAAGTTCTATTTGTTCTCTCTAGCTTAACATTTTTCACAGACATACATCTATCAACAAGTTGCACATTTATGGAGAAATTTGGGGGAAGGAGGCAGGGTAAGGTAGCTTTGGGATTTGGTGGGTTTTGGCTCTAATGTACTGGGGTTTGCAAGCTCTAATCCTCTTACCACGTACAGTCCCATCATATCTGCTAATGGAACACAGTTTCTGTGGCAGAAGCTAGTCCAAGGCAAACCCCTCATCATGGTACTGGGAAGATACCAGTTCTCAAAAACATCTCTTGTCCTCCTCAAACTGGCTTCTCGGCAGCACTCCTTGGTAATGCATGCACATTCTTCAGCAGCTTGATATTTTTCAAGGCAAAAAGGGCTTTGCTGTTTTTGGTATTTTTGCCCAAATTTGGCCAGCACTGGACAGAGAATTGGGGAAAAAAAAAATCATAGTTCACAAATATTCAACGGAGCGTTCCTTCTTTCTTTTCAATTGGGCTTCACTCCAGAGGCAACTGCAGTTGTGTTGCTCCGGGCAATACTGGCTAACATTTAGAAACCTCTCATCTACCTGGGGTTATGAGTGGGCAAATTGAAAAAAATGTTCCTGTATTTGCTGACCAAAGTAAATCAGTTCAGGTACAGCAGACACAAAGCCCTGAACTTTTAGGTAAGACAAAGTGAAATGAACACAATCAAACTGCACAAACTACAGATCACTGAAAAACATTTCATCCTCTCTAAAGCGGAATGTGGCTTTTTCTTTAAAAGATCCTTTAAAAGTCTTTTTCTGCCTACATTGTTTTAGACAAAATCATGTGAGTTACCTGAGTTTTCAGGGCTTACTCCACAGCAGGGTTTTTCTCAATCCATTCCCCTACAAGATGAGGACTGGGGGTGGGGGGTTTTATTCCAAAAGCAAGAGGCACATTTGATGTTGATGGGGAAATCCAGACAGATCGCTACAGAAAAAAATCCTTTTTCTGAAATCGGTGAGGATAAGCATGAAGGCCTCTGCACTGCTCAATGCTATTTTTGAGAGCATATTCACCTCATCTGAAATCATTCAGATGCTTCTCCCAAAAAAAGACATGAAATTCACCTATTATTAGAATTTTCATGAGAAGATTCTCAGATGAGTATGAAACACAGCTTTATGAGTGCTTTAACAGCTCAGTGCTACATTTAATTTCAAAAGCTATTATAAGGTTGCAATAAAAACAAGCGGACATAGTTAAGTATTTCTCTATAGCACAGTCATAAAGAGCAAAAACATAATAAAGTGGAAACTTTCTAAAAGACAATTACACAGTCAGCCAAGTCTTATGTTTGAGCATTTCTATCTTCTCTTCAAATAAAAGGAAAGGATAACACTAATCGAAGGAGATGGACAATATGGGTTACAATCCAAGTTATGAAATTTACTGAAAAGAAGTAAAGTATGTTAAAATCTCAGCACAGAGCAGACGTGCAGACACTGCATGAAGATTTCCCTTGGTGATGATACCTCGGAAATATATACAAGTCTCAAATGAAGTAGTAACTGTCTCAAAAGAACTGGAAACCAAGTTGTTTCTGAGGACCAGCATTAAGACGGCTGAAAAAATGATACCGCAACTGCTGCAACTGCTGCATAGACTTGGGGACGAGGGGGCAGAAAGGAACTAATTTTATTCTATAAGTTCTTTTAAAATACCAATACATATAATATCCCTTCTGCTGACATGATAATGCACTGTTCTGGGACACTCTGGTTCTATTTTGGTAACTACTAAAATAGGTCACAAAAATTATTAAAAGAAATGCTTAAAGCATTTTTAGGAAAATGGATACAGGTTATCCGCATTTTCATGAATTCATAGGTAAGGCAAATGCCCCCTATTCCACAGGCAACAGGAAATCCTAATTTTTGTTACATTCCTCATACTATAGAGTATACCAGGAGAATGTATCTTCATCCTCACAAATTTTTAGGTCATAAACTTTCAATTTTTTCAATTTTGCATCAATATACTTGAGATGCTGGGTCGTGCAATCCCATTTCTGAATTCTTAGTAGATGATAACAAACTTTATCCATGACCCACTTGGACAGAACAGGTGAGAAATGTTTTATTAATAAGGACTACAGTGGTTCAACCACTCCTGCGTGGCTATTTAGCAGTCCTTGGGAACAGTGCACCTATAAACTCAACCCTGAGTCCCAACGCAAAGAATAAATCTCCAGAGCAGTAAGAGGTTAATACATGCCATTCCAATTCTCATCATTACCATCACTTAGCTGCAGTTCAAATAAAAAATATCAACTTCCTACATTTAGCAGAACACATAATATACTGATTTACCTAAAAGCCCAAGGTTCAATTCTGTTTTACAGTTGTTGTAGCAGGCTTTGTCTTATGAGATTGGCAGACCACCTAAATAAACAAGAACGAGAATGATGTCTTCAATTCTACTGAGTCGAGCCTTGAAGAAAGATGCACATTTCTAGATCTGCCATTAGACTTCACTGATCTTCATGGGACTTTTGGCAACTTACTTGAGCAGATTTGAGACACCATTATCCTGCTTAATTCCAAATAAAAAGCTTTCATACCTTCCTGTATGCTTTCAGTATACATTTCCAATAAAAAAAAAAAAAATCAATATCTTACTTTGGGAGGAAATTTAACAATTTCTGGGTTAATGTTTGACTGACTGGGTTGATGTTTGGCTCCAAAGATACAGATACAGAGGGATAAATGGATGGATGCTGAAACCAAAATCCTCTTTCTAGAGATACACTCTAGCACAAATTTAACAATTGCATCAGTGGTCCAACGAGATCTAGGAGATCTTATACTGGAATTACATTTTTTTTCTGCTTCACTTTACAACATAAATATAGCTTTACAGAATTACATAGATTCACCTTCATATTCAGAAGCTTGATGTTTCAGTCCACTAAAATAACCACAAAATTGAAAATTTACTGACCCTTATCAATACTAAGCACATCAATATGATGCATCCCTTTTTCATTTCTAATTTGCGTTCTACAACCATAAATCCAATTATTCAAACTTAACCAGCAGCGTTTTCCTGAACCCCAAAATTAAAATGCATAAGAGGAAAGAACAATCCAGAAGTTTTTATTCCCCTGTGTATGTTATTCTTTGATTTTATAAAGAAAAAAAGATCAAGACGACCAGTCAGTACCATTAAAAAAAAAATCTAAAGCATTTAAAATTTACACAGTCTCCCTCATTGTGCCTTTATTTCCTATTCATATTTACAACACTACAAACATCCTTGATACCACACAATCACCACAAAGTTTTCAGTGGTATTCAGAATTTTAAAGTTTTCAGATTTGACATGAAACCACATTCTTGCCTATGCATGCTTACTTCTAGAGTAAAAGCCCTGTGCACATTCATATGTTGAAAGGGAAGTTTACATGTATGTACCAACTTCTCTCAGGAAAAGACCTGGCATTTTGCTCTTGACTTTAATGACACTGTTTGCCAGACTAATTACAGTTTAAGTACCTATTTTCTATTCTTGCCAGGGTCTAATAGCAGGGTTGGGTCTTTTTTCCATCCTTACATAGTTTCAGTGACTATGAATGAGACTATGAGAGCATCCAGTGCAATTGCTAGGGACTGGTATCTGGAACTATTCTTCAGAATAGTGGCTTCAGATCATGAGGATTTTTAATTTATAGCATTTTGACTACTCTCAATAAAAGTTTCCAGAAAAAGGTGCAAAATTATCTTAATCCCTCTCCAAAAAACTACACAAATTTTCAATATTTTATGGCATTTTTGAGTGTGACAGCTACAAAGTAATTTCTCCCAGGGAAACTTGTCCTGGAACTTCTTGGAGCTCCACTGATGCAGAGAGAGTCCTATGCTCTTTAAAAACTCAAGGGGATTCCACAAAGGCTTAAAAAATCTACATTTTAGATTGGCATTTTGCAGATATAGATTAGAAAATAATGTTGCATTTTATATTTTTGTATGGTTTTAAAACCTGCTTGCAACAAAATGGATGAACAGTGAGCATCTATCATTGCAAGATGCTCTGAATATGTTTATAGTAAATTCACTATTTAGGTGGACTTAACTGAGGGTATCAACATTTATAATCCAGATAAACTACTTCTTTCTCCTCAGTTTGCACTTAATCTATCATCCATCTCTAACATACTTGTGCCAAAAAGATAAAAGTGAGCTCTTTTCACAGAATGATAGGACTGGAAGAGATCTCGTGAGGTCTTCTAATCCATTACTCAGCTTTAAAGCAGCAATAATGGTCTTACCTATTCCTACAGATGGATAATAGATTCCACAAACATACCAGACAATTTGTTCCATTACTACATTAGCGTTAGACAGCTTTCCCTAACATGCTTTTAATATTGTCCCATAACCTTTCCCTTGTTTCCTATTCAGTACAGACATAAGAAAGAAACTGATTCTTTTTGCAGCAGTTTTACATACCAATCATGTGTCTCCAGGCTAAGGAATCCCCGTTTCTTCAAATGTTCTTTCATATTTTTAGGCCCATGTTCATTTTTGTTGCTCTTGAATTGCTTTACAATTGCTAATCTTTTCTCAAAACACACATATAATACTGCACTAATCAACTAACACCTTACAAACGCCAAATACCAGCTCATGTAACTTGCAGACTTCATTTCTCCTAAATATGTTACTGTGCCAGGTTTTTTGCAGCAAGTTCCTGGTCTGTTTGATTAAAATTGAGATCTTGCAAATCTTGACCTTATCTTTCACATCTCCACTGAATTCCAATATTTATTTATAAACTTTGCAATGTCTCGTAAATACCTAATTAAAGTGGAAAGGATCTAAGTAGGAAAACAGGGACATCAGCAAAGACACAGAAGACTCAGCATTCAAGATAATATTTTGTGCCTGCTGTACAAGAAGGCAAAAGCCCTGGTTTTTCTGCTTCTGTCCCTACACTCCTTTGCCCATGAAATTTAGTCAGCTCCCTCTTGCCTTTCATACCAGTCAGCCATAATGCCCTCGATTCTCCAAGTTTGCACAAAACTCCACACCACATTTACCCTCATTTCACCCTGCAACTTCTTATCTTCCCCAAGACATTTCTTCTATTTTTAGCAATAGCCTTTATCATCTATTCCAACTTTCACCTTGCCTATCCTAATAAACAACCTTGCAGAACAAGGGTGGATTTTAATTATCTTTAAATATGCTATGCTTATTTTTTATTTCATGAGAAGAACTTTTAAACGGCACCAACACTGATAATTGTGTGGACACACTCCGTGCTCCATCAATTTGTATGACATCAAAATAGCATTATTATTGCAAAAGGAGTCACATGGATGTGATTCCTCACAAGTCTGGGTATTTTACAAGGCAGACCTGAACATATGAAGGGAACATGCAATGCCTATGGTTTTCTCTTCTCATATCAGACACACAATTGTCTAAGACACTTCACAGTGGATTAAGTATTTCCTCACCTGCTTAAACCCTCTCATCCATTGAACCTGTAAACATTACTTATTTAAGAAGCATTAAAAGATGTCAGTGGAAGCATTTTGTTTTAGAATTCATTCTAATTTTTTTTCAAAGGAAAGAGTAGAGAGAAGATACAATTATTAGCAGAGGAAATTGAAAGCATATATTTAACAAGTAGGATTTGTGGGAAGAAATCAAACAAGACATAGGTGCATCAAAGTGGGATGATTTCCACACAGTATTCATACTTTCTTTTATTTCTGTGCAAATGTCTCAGGCTGCAAATAATTCTTAAACAGAAACACCAGAGCACACCATATGATCCGGATGTATCTTTTTCTAATTGTGACACTGGCAAATATAAGGGAGAGGTTGGTGGGCTTAAATATGTGTTTGTGACTGTTACTTCATTTTTTTCTATCATTTGCTGGGAAAAGTTGTTTGTTTTTTTTTTTTTCATTTAGAACTTTTGGAATCAGGCAGTAAAAAAGGAAATACCAAGAGCAGAAATTCAATCCTAAATTTATACTTACAATTAAGTTTTAGGGTTTTATTTTCAGTGGTGCCATTATCTCAGCACTCTTGTCTTGAAAATGTAATACTGCCTCTGTATTTTTCCAAAAGTATCATTCCTGTAGTCTCTATGAACTTGCCTTAAGTGTTGCTATAATGCTGTATTTTAGAGAAGTGAACTGGGAATGAGTGCTGTTATACAAACCACGGGGTCAGGCTCTGACACCCCTTCTCACAATGAGCAATACATTTCATCTGCAAGTCTCATCCGAGGTCCCACTCAGCATTAACAAAAGCAAAAGAATTTGGCCTGTTAGTTTGAGCAGCTTCCCACACTCACCTGCTACATTAAAAATAGTTACTTCTCAAGATCTTGCTATACCATTCTCCCACATATGGAGTCCTAAGTAGCAATAACTGTGTGCCATTTGCAGCAGCAACAAGAGTGCTCTTGATACAAACACTGCCTTACCTAGAACATATATATCATAACTAAAGTGCATGCATATGCAGTATCCACATATAGCTCAGCAATGTCACGCTTTAAGGCCTTATATCTACCAGATTTGAATAATAAATTAAAAAATAAATACAAAAAAATTTTAAGACTGAATGAAGAGGGCGAGAGAACATGAACTTAGAAAGGAAAAGTCAATTTCACTTTCCATGCATGGGTTTTACTGCTACCTTCAGAAAACACAGGAAAACAACATGCCAAACATAAACACAGTTAGCAAAAATATCTGCACTTTGTCTGTACATCCTCCTTATATATATATATCCAAAATATCAAACCTCTACCAAATAACAACCCTATTGTAAGAGCCAATTTTGATTTGTATATGAGAGATCCAGAATGTACAGGAACAAATATGAACAACTTGTGCTATGAATAAATTGCCAATAAAGTCACAATAAAGCAACAATTTTCAAAATAGTTTACATGCAATCAGGTATAGATGTACGCAGACAAACTGGCAATACTTAGTTCTTTGCTAGGAAATCAACAGAAGATCTTTGTAAAGGTCTGCAGATTGTTTCCCCTGTTCTGTAAACAAATGATGACTCCTCAGAAATCTTTCAATTACTCACAACTATTTTAAAGCACTCTGAATAATCACTGAAAAAAATATACTTGATGACTGATAAATAAATCACTAGATGATTCTGAAAGCATACAAGACTGCATTTTGTTACCATATTAGTATATGTACTGAACAATAGAAATTAAGACTATATTTGCATTTCCAAGAGCAGGTTCAACAACTTGTTTCCAGGTGAACAATTTCCTTTTTCATTTCTTTACATAATATTGCACTTATAGTAAATTAGCAGTAGATTTCTAATAATTTGAACCAAAATTTGTCCACACTGCCAAAAAAAAAACCACATTAGCACAACTGCTAACAAGGCCGTTGTCTCTGTATAAGACTTGTTTTCAAAAAAAAAGGGACAAGAAACAGCCAAGGAAATTGTTTAATTCCTCAGAATCACAGGCAAAAATGTATTTTCTTCATTTTCAAATTGCTAGAAATTGGGGTTTTCAATTAAAAGCTTGCATAATAAATCAATAACACATGACTAACATTAGATTAAAAGTAGATTCCACTTTGTACAGACTGTGGGATTTTGGTGGAAAATTTTATTGAGGCTTCACAATCTCTGAGCACCATTAGAAGATAAAAATAATTAAGGACTACATTCATATCTTCTTACTAGAAATAACAATTAAAACAGATAGTGGGTTACAGTTTCACAAAAAAAGAAAAAAAAATAACTCTGTTGCATATACCAAAGCCTCCAGACTAACTCCTGAAGGAAACAAGCTCTGCCAGAAGCCTTTCTCTCCATACCCAGAACCCACTGAACTGGGACAACTCTTGGGAACAGACTGTATTCATTTTACAGCTTGCATTCCTGTTCTGTTTGTTTCCAGTCAAGATGAGGATTGATCCCCAAAACAGAAGTCCTCTAAAGGTATATCACATTTCCTCCCAGACTAACAGAACCTAGCACCGATTAGTTAGCACCTATTCCTGTTCCCTAAACTCTGCCCTGACTCCAGGTACAAGAATCCCAGCACACAAAAGACATTTCTGCCTTACCACAAGCAGTGCCCTAGACATGAGCCAGGCTGAGACTGCCACAACACATACACACACTTTATTGCCTGACCACAGAGAAAACATCACCAGAACCCAGAAATCCTGAAGGAGCTGTGCCTTTGCCATCGTCCTGGCAGGACAGCAATGTTTCATTGTTGAGCTGCACAGGCCCTCTCAGAAACAACAAGAGTAAGAGAGGACTGGGGCAGATGACATGCCACAATATATGTATTACACAGAGTAGAGAAGTCTCCCTTCCCCACTTAGAGCAAACACAACTGAACTGTATGAGTTAGCTGTAGTAAATGGAGGTGGGAACCAGGGCACAAACTTAGCAAGCAACAACACTGACCTACAGCTCTACAGACAGGGACCTGCAGCTCTGCAGAGAGGTACTGCACCAGGGCAGGGCTCCTGAGGGAACAAGGGACAATTGTCCCCTCATCAGCACACAAGAAATACTATCTTCTTTGGTCCTCTCAACCACAGCAATAGACTTTTTTTTTCTGGGCACAGCCCTGGAGAAACAATATTCAAAGCCAGATAACCCAAGGCAATCCTGCAGGTTGTGCCTTCTGAAAGCTGACTCCTCTGGCTCCCTGTGCAGTGGCCATCGGCACAGAGACAACACATGTTGACAAAGTGAGACCAGCACACAGGCCAGCAAGGTATGAGTAAGGGCAAGACTGCTGCTGACTGCAGACTACTGCACTGGTGTGAAACACTGAGGACTGAGCCTTTCATGGAATCACTGTCATAAACTACAGATAGAAACTGGGCTTACACTTATTTGTCTCTCTACAGAAAGGAACTCGGCAGCCAGTCTGTCAGTGAAAGCAGCAGGACATTCTACTCCACTGTCAGAAACTAAGAGAGCAGCAAGTAATAGGATTCATAAAAGGGATCCAGAAAGCAATGGGAAAAACTGTCCCTGCCACAAGGAGAAAGAAGATGCCAGAGATAACCTCACACTGTGTAGCAACCTGCCACCTGATTGCAAAATGGACCACGTCAACAGATGATGGGAACAGACCCTATGAAAAACGGGCTTGCCACGAGCGCATCTCATCAACCTGCAGCAGCTGAGACTTGTCTCTTTCAAGCTTTGTCAATGTTGTGCAGCTCGCTGTGCTAACACACAGCCATTTCAGGAGCAGCAAAGCCTCTACAGACCTATGCAGTGTGTTGACAGGGATGTGTACGCACAGTCAGACACTTGTGTATGTACATGAGAGACTTTTCCCTGCCCCAGACAGATTTCCTGTGCAAGGCAGAAACCACCATTCACAAACAGAATCTCAGTATGAGATCGAGATCGACACCCACACTTAAACCTTCTGTGTGTCTGCAACCCTGTGTTTGGGGGGAGGCCTGGCAGGAAAAAGGGTCCCTACTGATCTAACGATGTTAAAAGTCCCCCATCAACTGATCTCTTTCCTACTCGCCCAGAAAAGGTTGCCCATCCGCAGCTGTGCAGCCACGCGGGGCTCTGGGGAGCGGGTGCACCGCGTCCCCCTCAGACAACAATAACCCCCCAGAACACCAGCTCCACGGCTGAGCACAAGAGACTGCGACACGGCAGCACGAAGCACAGCCCGGGATCCGGCGGGAGGCAGACCGTGCGTGTCAGAGCCAGCCCTCAGCAGATTTCTCTGCGGTCTGCAAGCGAGGAGGGCCAGGGACCTCCAGATGCTGAGCCAACCCCGGCCCCGGAGCGGGATCCCCACCGGGCTGCCCACAGGTGCTCGCTCCCCTGCGCTGCCCCACCGCCGGGAAGCAGGGGGGCAAGAGAGCCTGATACAGGAGATGTCGGAGGCAGGGGGACACGAAGAGAGAGGGCACCGAGGGGAGGGGGATGCCTGAGGCGGGGGGCCGGAGGGCAGGCTGCTTGCATCGGCGGGACACACGTACACACACGCACAAACACACACCGCTCCATCCCCGAGCGTCCTGGCGCCCAGACGCTCCC
>VWZT01002464.1:918455-943911 GCA_013397055.1 Pachycephala philippinensis | reverse complement strand
AAAAAAAAAAAGACATAGAAGCCTTTTAATGCATGCACTCTCTTTACATTTCTGCAAATACCACATTATTTGTAGGTTTGTAACTGTAAGGACCCAGTGCAAATCCACTCCCTAGCTTTTGCATTACACCCAGCAATGCCAGCACTAGTGCTCTACTCTGAGGAATCATTGCCTGTTCCTAAAAACCGTGGCCAACGGGTTGGCACAGGTGAAATATTTTACCACCTGCCAGCAGGACCAGAAGCCATCAAAGCTTCCAGAGCTCCTGTAATACTCCCACTGCACACGAGAACACATTAAAGTGAAAGTGTGAGGTTATCAGCACCACCTGAAGCATCAAACATAAATATCACACTGAGTGAATTGCACTGTTGCAAATATGCCTTGAGGCGCTGCCACATAATTCACCCTTGGCGTCAGGCTGCGTGTTTGGAAAACAGGGATGGGCTGATTAAAGCCTTGACCAAAATTATGACATAAACTGTGCTTAACATCTCAGACTCTGGGACACTAATATCTAAACTGGCTAAAAGAACAAAGATAGCTTCTCATCTCCTGTGATTCACACTCTGACATGTCCATCTCAAAACAAGACCAAGGTACCATTTTCCCCCAGTGTCCTCGTTCCCAAAAAGAGGAAACTGTCATGGGGAAGCTGTAGTCTGTCACAGGAGAGAGAAGAGGGACGCCAAGAGCACAGGTCTTGATCCCAGTTACCTCAAGAAGCACTTATAACAGAGAGACAGGGAAGTGCACAGAAGTCAGAATCTTCTCAGAAGAACAGATTTTTTTCCCCTACCCCAAGAATCAGTGCTCATCAGGATAATCCTGCAGGTCTCAGCTGCAAGATAGTCACATCTCTAATGTCTGGCATCACACCCGGACCCCTTCTGTAAAACTTGTATTTTACCCGAAGTTTGCTGCCTTTTGCTAGACCTAGTGAAAAGACCACATGTCCAGCAGTATAGACGTTTTTGCCTACCACACTGAGAGGTGTTTTCTGTCCATACACTTATGTTTCTCAGACCAACCTACAACTACGCAACTTGAATCATATTCAGGGTTTGCAGGGGGATAACATGTTAAGGGGAAGAGCACTTTTTTGCATGCCGATGCTCCTGACGTTGGAGATAATTTATATTTTACTTTATTTCTTGGTGTTATTTCAGAAAATAGAACTCTATTTCTACCTCTACTGCACACTCAATCGTATCTGATCCACACCTAAATTACTAAGCTGGCAGTGGAACTGCAGTGGCACCAAGCACACTGTAAACCATCCCTCTCTGGAGGAATTAGTCTAACTTCCATTTCCCTGATAACTACTGTGATAGCCTAACAGATGTATGATGTTCTAAACATAACTGAGGAGCAATTCCCTGTAAGATGCTTTATGTTTTGAGATCATTCAAAAGGAGCAAACAAAATGAGGATCACACCAATGCATTTCCACATGATTCTGTAGGTCATCTTCAAAAACTTCAAAAATTACTGGAAGGAGTTTTAACAAATTCAACATGGAAGCTTTGACATTTCCCCATGATGAGAAAAATTATAAGGGTGTGACAGTATGTGATTCATATTTTATTCGATTAAACAGACTTTCTAATAGATAAAAACAGCCTGTATAGCAAAGGGAAATCTAGCTCAAGATACCCTTGTGAGTAATTGTCACAAGTTCTGCCATTTCTTTTAGTTCATGCACAAACCCTTGGGTGAGAAGAGTACATTTTCACCTTAGCTGATTGCTGCTGTTTGTCCAAATCACAAGGCTACCATCAATCAGAAAAGAATGTAATTTAATGCCTAGAGGTAGTAAAAAACAATTTAATGGAAGACATTTTTCTCTCCCTTGCGAAGCGCCTGTAATAAATTGCCCGTTTTTCAGGCAGGATAATTCAGGAACGTATCACCAGGCTGGCTTAAATGTATGAAAACCTTTCACACTGTAGTAAACACCTACTTGGGGATATGAAATAGATGGAAGGTAAGGAAGATTTTCCAAATACTAATGAATTTGCTGTCAGGAAAGAAAGAATCCAGTATCCAAATATCATCTGTAGAAAGAGCATGAAGGACTCCAAGACACAGGGATATGGCTACCATCTATGGTCATTTAACACAACCACGATTACATCACAAGAACATTTTGATGTGTCTAAATTCACAAAATGTACCTTGCACAGCTTTTGGTAACTGTGCAAAGCCACAAACCTTAGAGAAAAGAGCTTTAGAGTCATGTCAAAAGGTAATTCCACATTTGTCTGAAACTCCGTATACTGGTTAATTATCTGAAACATGACATTCAGAGCTACAAGAATAAATTGGTTGTGTAACCAGAGATGGAGGCCTGACAAGTTCAGAACACTTGACAAAAGGATCCTTGCAGTAACTCTCATCTGCCATTGCATACAGTCAAGATTATTTTAATAGCTATTTATTTTTATAGATATGCACATATATACACAACTTTTTCTTTCATCACTGCAAATTGCAGTAAAAACATACAGTCTTTGTAGTGTACGAATGCAAGGCATCAGATTAACTGTTGTTCTTCCATGACATTATTATGGGAGTTTTCCAACACAAAACATGTTGGTCACTGGCTGTGCTTGTGATATATGCTTGTGATATATGCTGGTGGCCAGACACAGCAAAGGAGGTGTCAGCGTGCAGCAGGCTCATTCCATACTGCTGAACAAGGTGCAGAATTCTGAAGTTTCATCTTCCCATATCTCTAACACAAAGCCAGTGAAAAAGTTAACACAAAACTCAGAGCTGAAAGACCCTGAAGTAAATTGAAGTTGGTTTACCCTTCCCTGATAAAAATCAACCCAAGCATTTTATGATTACAATTCCACCTCAAACTTATACATAAAGTTAAGATTTTTCACCTAAAAGTGTATGTAGATCATTATGGAAGCTGTTAACTTTTCCAGATGATGCCAGATCTTGTCCAGCTGGCTCAGCTTCACTTAAATGGAAGAAGTTCTTACCTGCCTCAAAGTGGTGTGAAGCAAGGCAGTGCGGCAGTGCGCAGATGAAAGGTGACAAAAAGTAATGCATGACACTGACCATCCCTCCCTGCCCACTTTACTCCTTCTGTAGCTAACAGCCATCTGCCAGCTGGGAAGGGAAATGAGGTACTACTCCAGTTAGCAATACACAGTCTGATTAGTAACTACATAAATAGGGCATGGCACTTGCATACACAAATCAATGACTGAAGTTTGATCAAGTAAGAAAAACAGTAAGATACTGATATTACCATGTGTCCTGTCACTCTTCAGACAGGATTAAAAGACAAAGCCAATTCTACGTGACATCCAGAAACTGATATAGTGCACTAAGATTAAATAAGTTTGAATGGCTGCAGTGTCATAGGGAAAGATAGAAAATATGTAAGAAGAGGAAGAGAAGCAGTTCCTATAGTTAGCTTCATTTGCCTCGTGTTTGCTGCATCTAAGTCACACCATGAAACAAAACCATCACACTATGCCTAAAACTGATGGTTTTCCCCAGAGTTTCACTATTAAGCACGTACTACAACTACACCTCCAGAATTTCAGGTCAGAGCTGGGAATACAGTCTTGCCCTCAGCACAATGATTGAGGGCCCTGTGCCAAATCCAGCCCTGATCTGAGCGCCAGTTAAAATTGTCAAACACAAAATGCAGCTGTCTAAGGTCAAGTCCCAGATGTTTTGTTCAAGTAAAGCACAGATGATCTTGACCTCTTAAGAAAACTGAATGTAACATTCATGTCATGGGCTAGTCATAAAAACAGGGTTCCTACAATAAAAGCAGGAGCTATTTATTTCTAAAGGAAGATTAAAAGCCTTCAATCAAACTGTACTTTTTGAGCAGATAGGAGCTGGGTCTCAGATAACTTTAAATTGTACAAAGTTTCCCCAGAACCACGGGTTATTTCAAAATAGGAATTACTGATCACAAATAATTTTTAAAAACAACATCATGGTTGTTCAACAGTACTTACAGCATTGGGCTTTTCTCCACACTTTCTCTGAGCTAAACAAACTGAGAAATTTTATTTGAATTTTGCATTGATACAGGCCTTCCAGAAGAATGGCTTGTTTTTAATATATTGCACCTGCTTGAAGCTAAGAATTAAGGTCAACAATTAAAAAAAAAAAAAAAAAAAAAAAAAAAAAAAAAAAAAAAAAAAAAAAAAAAAGTCAGAAGAATTCTTCAGCAGTTCCAGAATGATCCCTTAGGAAAGCTTAAGATAAATTCCTCCTCAAAAATAGCTTGAGAGGCAACATGTCTGAGATATGTAAGATATGCCTGTTACAGGTTTGCATCTACAAAACCTCCCTTCCCAGTCGTACAAAAATCCGTCTCAGCGGTTACCTAGTCGTTTGCATCCTCCTGAGTTGAAGACCTATTTTGGAATACCTTGTGTTGCCGGTGCCATGGGCTTTAGTGCCACTCAGTGTTCAAATGCCACAACTGCAGGGAGCTGCTCTGCCAGGGCTCCCAGTAGCATGATACGGAGAGGAATGATACTTTACAAATTTGTAGAAAGTAGCCGGTTTTAGAAAAGAGGCTGATGTTGATCCTTCATTTGATCTCATCTTTAGCCTCAATACTTCTGTTTTGGAAAAGCATAAAAGCCACAGTGGGATTTTCAGAGGAAATGGACATTGAGCGTGAAATGACACATGAACAGGCAAAGTGTCATCACCATGAACAGTAAAGAAATCACCCACAGAGAGGAGGGGAGAGTGAAAGCAGTTTGCAGGACATAGGAGACAAGACGAAGTCAGAGGAAGCCAGAAGAGACGTTCAGCAAATACATGCAAGCAAGAGAAGGACCAAGTGAACACAAAGAGAACGGGACAATGAAAAAACTGTTAGGAGGAGTCAGGTAGGCTATCACTGCTTTGTGGCTCACCTGGGCAAAAACTCACCTTCATACATATCTTGCATTTAACCTAAGGGATGGAAGCAATCCCATATAGTATATTCCTTTATTCTGCCTCTTTATCCTTCCTGATTCGCATTAAATTTTTTTGTTATTTTAGGATGGGTCTTGGGGTTTTTTTAACTAAAAAACCCTTCAGATAATACACTTTTGAAACACCTTGACAAAATAAGGGCTCTGCTATCAATATCCTTTCTAAATGAAAGGCAAACAACTTGCAGAGGAAAAAAAAAAAAGATAATACATTATCAGTTCTATTGACAGTAATTTCCACAAAGAGAAATATCTTACAAGTTTTCATAACATAAATAGAAGTTACAATCAGACAAAATAAAGAGTTTCTTCCAGGCCAATAAATATCAGAAAACTAAATTCATAAACAGAAACTAAAACTGAGTAGGAGTTCCTGCTTATTGTAAAAGAAAAACATTATTTGTCCAAACAGAGTAAGATGCAGCTAAGAAATGTCCTGAGAATCAATCAAGCCAAGGTGACCATCAAATACCAGAAACATTTTGCACAGGGATACTCAGACTGCCCACAGTGGGACCTGTCCTGCCAGCCTCACCTGACCTACACCTGAACTGATGCTGGCAAGTGGCAGAACACCAAAGGGCTGCATTGTGAAAACTGTTACTTATGATACATGGAGACACCATTATCACACACAACAGCGAGCATGCAGCATCACAGTAAAGACAGTTCCTTTAGCAGATTAAGCCCTCAAAAAAATTACCGATCTCGTAAACACGGAAGAGCACAGAGTCCCCCTCGGCTGGCCTGAGGACATCACATGTCTGCCAGAGGAGATGGGCTGCTGCAGTATGGCATCACAAAAGGGTGCTGAAGGAACACAAACTGTTTGAGGCTTGTATTCTCTTTTCTGCTTGAATTTATGTAAAATCTCTAATGAATAGAAGTTAATTAGCTACACTTAAGACTGATACACAACCACAGCCATAGGGAATAAACAGGTTCACCAGCTGCTGTATTACTTCAACTACACTGTAAATTGCTGCATGCTATTAACATGCTCTCCTGGCTTCAATAAAGAAAATCTTATTGAAATCAGTAGCACACATTTCCTATTTCAGTGAGACATTGCAAAATTAAAATGATATGTAGTAAAAACAATATGTGTGAGCCACCTGCTTACTGTATGATAGAATAGATTGGCATAGAATGACAGCTGCTGCACAGCCAACATTTCAGATACTGTACTACCTTGCCAACTGGACTTAAATTCACACACGATTTCCTTGACTAGCACTGAATGAATTTTTGCTGCTATAAATATGCATTGGCAATTGTGATGAATCATCCTGGATACTAAGGGTCACTGCTAATTCAAATACATCAAGAATCATATCCAGTGCAAAAAGCCCCCAGAACAAATATTGATGAGTCCGGACTGTTTTGATGACCTACATGTAAAGAACATGTCTTGACCCCCAATAAAGGGTAATGAAGACAGCCCCTGCAGGGCTTGCTGGATGCTCATGGCACAAAATGCTCAATGTAAAATCAAAGAGCTAATCAATCATCGCGTGCCTCCTCACGCTAGCTTGGAGTCCATGACGGTTACTGTAATCAAGATCTTACAGCCTTATTTAGGTACCTAGAGCAAGATTCGGAAAGCCTAAAATCCCTAATTTCTTACACTTATCCTAGTCTATTCTACATCTGCATTTTGCTTTTAGCAGACTTGAGGCAGGTCTCAGCTCTACCCCTGAGCTGGGCTGTCTGAATCCCTTTTCAGGCTCATGTGGTTCTCGGCACCGCTCAGTCACAGGAACTTGCTGAAAGGCAGGCTCCTTGATATTGCTTCTAATTCCCATTGATTTCAATTAGAGCCATGTGTCTAATTATGTTTGCAGATCTTTTTTTGCTGGTTTTATATTAAGGGGATGCCTAGAAACAGTAAATGTTTCTTTTAATCTAACTTTCTATGCTGGCAGCTTATGTCTCAAGTCAGTGCTGACAGGAGCTCTAACGAGGAACCTTGCTTTAGATTCCCCTGATAATAAAATCTGGTTTGCATATATAATAATAAATACTCTGGGTTGGAACAGGGAATAATTTTATAAGGATGAATATGATTTACAGTTCTACAACAAGCGACGATATTGTAGTGTTCATAAAAGGGCAGGTTTGGGGTAAAATCAGTAATCTATTTCAACCAATTCAAATGCCAATATCCCATCTGCTAAGTCTCTTTATTTTATATCAGTCTGCCATTTTCTCTTAGTGGTAGCATCAATAAACATTGTTGGTAATCATCTGCTTGTGCTCTAATGTGGCATATTCAGTTTCATTGAACAAAGCCAGGCTGAAGATCCCCGAAGGAAAACAAAAGTGAGTTGTTTAGTTGTGATTCAGACCCATGTCTCTGATTTAAGAATGACTCAACTTGCATAATCACCAAACCTGAACATGAATAGGTTTTATCATACACAAAGCTAAATGCTAATAACAGCTGGTTTATTTATTCAGAAGAATTTTTCAATTACATGGGGTTCTTATCTTCATTTTGCCAAGTGCAGTGGAGCATTTCAAAAAAAAGCCATTAATTTGAGGAGATCACTAAAAATAGTATTTGTATCTGATGATGTATAACAGGATTCCAGCTGGAGAATACCACTCTGATTTACGAAATGGTTTGTTTCTCTTTCCTAGCTTTCAGATAGGTTTGTAATGCACAGAGACAAAACGCTGGGTACCTAAGCCTAGATTCAGGCTTCCCTTAGCTGGCATTTGCCATAAAATCCCCAAATACATCTAGCATACTCACAGTCTGCAGCCAGAGATAACCTAAAACACGATTACAAAGGCAGGTTTTGCTTCTCTGGCACTGTAAAAGTACAGTTACAATAATGTAATTAATCATAGCCATTCGTAGTTACAATAGGCCTGATAATCAGTGGTGAAGGGAATTATAATAGGCCACTTACTCTGAGAAACTTGGAGATGGTAAGCCCTGGCTTGCACAGTAACTTCAAAGCCTTACAGGTTTTGAGTTTCCATCAGGGTGTTTGGGTTTCTAACAGGAGCAAGTCAACAACAAACTTTTGTCCTTCAGCCTTAAAAGGCTTATCAGTAAGACAAAGAGGATCTAAAAGTGTCCAGTTGTGAGAGCAACTTGATGCATATGTTAGCACAAAGCTGGAATACCAGCCTGGAAGGAACCTTCAGGAATCAGCTAAGTTTCTTGACACTGCTTGCTTCTTCAAACTAACTATCTCCATTTAAAAAAACATTTCCAAAAAATCTACATTCTCTGATATGAAAATGTTCCATTAAAGATTATTGTCAGGAGAGGCAGCTTTTCTCATGGGTCACCAGGCCCTCAACAGCCCCATGCTCCTGGAGGTCCTCTACAGAGGTGGAGGACACAGAGCTCGGCACCACTGAGGAGCAGGAGCTCCCGGGAGGCTGGAGCAGGCTGTAACCTGCCGGTTCTGCCCTGAGGACAGACCCTGTGAAAGATAAGATTCTCATGCCTGTCAGCTAATACTGTACCTTGCCCTGGCATTGTAATGGAAACGGCTGTGCTTTCTGAAGGCATCATCTTTGACATGAGACATAAAACCACACATGTTTGTCATTTCTATATTTAACATACCGATGTTGAGCTTGGGGAGGAAAGAATAGCTTCTGCTAACATAGATCAGAAATGTCTTTTGAGAGGTGGCATGTAAAACCATATCCCCAGAAAAGATGTTTAGTTATTACTAAAAACTCTGATGTTAGCCCTGCTCGCCCAAGAGACTAGAACGCACTTTTCAAAGGAAAGACTGCAAAAGTACAAATGTACTAAGTTTACAAATTATATTCTTGTACATTTGTATGGTCACCAATGACAAAAAAAACTATGACCTCAGCAGAGAACCACTGTTAAGGTATCAAAATCACCTAAATAATCTATTACGCTTATTCTTCAAATAATATTATTTACTATAATATTTATAGTGTTAATGATGCTTATATGTTAAACAAGCATCTTGTTGTCTAAGATGCTTAGACTTTTATGCACACATAAAAATTTAAAAAATACCAACCATTGGAAGAAAGCAAATTTACCAGTAATTTGTGGTCAAAACATTCAAATATTGTTCATATCATGTAACTAATTCTGTAGGTGTGGCTTGATCACATACAACATAATAGATTATTTGGAGCACAGGCACTGGCAAGCCTGCTGCAGTCCCAGCTGGCCTGCTGCCTGGGCTATACATTTTTTGTGCGAGAAATAAATCCTGCTTTAAAATGTTACTTGAGCCTGAGATTTGCTATTCGGCAGCATCACCCACGCTGATGTCCACACACAATGGCACAGCTGTAGGAAATGTGGCAGCAGAGAGAGCCAGCTCTGGCAGCAATCCCTGCCGGAGGGACCGCTGCCACCCAGGGAGGCTCCAGGAGCCACCAAAGGGAATGGCAGTTCATGCCAGAAAAACAGCAGTAACACATTCTCCCCATCCTCTCCCTGGTGAAATGAATAGACCATTAGAAGCCAAAAAAGAAATCTATATTGGGATACTGCTAATGTTCTAACAAAGTGACACAAACAGGTTACACCTCTAACAACTCACCTTCTTCCTACTCTAGGTATTTATAGCAATCTCTCGAATTTTACTGATATACCATAGTCTATTAATTGTGCTGATCTCCCCACCCCTCGCCTCCCCAAAAAAAAGCAGGATAAACAAGGGGCAAAGTGAAAATTTTAAAATAGAATTTCCTCGCCTCAGTTTATTTAAGTTAGATATTTAGGACTGAGCTTATCAAGCCAACTGGTGGGCATCCTGCACATGGCATAGCACCTAGCACCAGCTTCCTGCGTGTGCTGAATCATGGCAACTGATTTTACAGGAGCCGGTGGTACATTCACATACCACAGAGCAGAAACAAGCTTTTTATTATGACAGTCTCTTAATTAGAAANAAAAAAAAAAAACCCAAACAATTGACTGATTATTAAATGACCTTAGAATAAAATGTGCTGTTACTATACTTGAGCTGGAACAGTGCAAGTAAATATCTCTAAAAGAAAAAGCAAAGTCTTCTATGACAGAAACCAATTTGATATGGAAATGGGTCAACAGTTGCTTAAGATGTAGCACAGTTTTGATTTGATCTGCTATATTTGGACTCTGTAAGAGGCGCTTCCAGTAACATCGGTATTGCTTATACATGAGACTTTTGCATAATCACTGTATGAAGCATTAGAATTCTTCAAACCGAGAATGATTTTCAAAACGATTATATATATCTATGTTAATAATTTGGATATGACAGTATTTGCTGAAGAAAAAGAACAACTGTTTTCTAAAACAATTAGGATTCATGATACATTGCTTGGCAGACTATTGTTCAAAAGCCCACACAGTCCTTATCCAAAAGAAGCCCAAATGCAGCCATGGGCACCAAGTTATGCTTAGCACTTAGCTCAGAATACACACTGGTCAAACAAGCAGAAATATAGAAATAATTGGGCATACATTTGTGCTACAAATGAAATCCTGTATTTGTAGCAGGCTGTTTTGTATATTGCTGCTTTTCAGACATGACCACAATTCGAGTTGTTATTCTTTTAAGGAAACAATCAGATTTCATTTTTCCTTTTCTTTCAAGGATATTGTATAACATTTTTTAATTCCACGTATCTCAGCTGTTAGCTTTCCAGTCCACCTTGTTTATTTCTATGGAGTCCCTGGTAAACTCTGTGTCACCAGAAGGATTAATCTAATTTCACTCCTGAAAACTATGACAGATCATTTCACCGTGCTTACCCCTGTGTTAGGGAACCTACACCACCCAGCAGGGAATGTTCCTTGTTTTTTTCAAGCTTGGCCTCCACTCACACCTGCTACCAAAACAATTGTGTTGGTTCTTCTTTGCCTTTGCATTCTGCCCTTGGGAAGAAGAACACATATGTAATATCTTCCTTTAAGTACACAGTAAATGAATGTAAACATTCACTTTCTGAAAGCAAAGTGCAGGCATTAAATCAGCTATTGACTCCTGCAGAGTGATCAAAGGAATTTGACCTTGGCCATAGATGAGGTCCTAGCAGCCCTCACAGCACAGAGCCATGATCAGCTGCTGGGCATGGGCAACCTTAAAAACCAAGAATTATACTGGCCATTTTCAATTTATCTCTGTGTGCTGTTTGACACTGAAAAAGAACACATTCAGAAAGTATTATCATATGTCATAACATTAGCATATTATCTCTGCAGAGACATAAATGAGTTATTGTAGCTGTAGTAAGACAGAGGTTTGCTGAAATCAAAGGGAGGTGGGAATGCTAGATCTTCACACAGAGAACAAAATGAAACAAAAATGCACCAGGCTATTTGTGATTAACAATAGTGCCTCTAAAATCAACATGAATTATAGTTACATGGGTTACTAACCTTTACAGAGTCCACATGAATATCCACTGGATTCCCCTGTCCGTTCTGCGCCTTATATGCCAATAAAGATGATATTCTGAGAACAAAAGTCTCTACAATACATGTCTCCACCAGGGTACAGCCCACTCCGTTGAAGCATATTTTAACCTAATAATTCCTATAGCATATTGCAATTTTTAGACTAACTGCTATTAGTGAAAATCCAACTATTCAATCCTGTGTCTGGCTCTGTAACAGATGTCATACATATTGTTTAACAAGTAGTTCATGTCTCTTGACACCATTTTACCACTTGTAAAATAAGAATGCTATGAGATCATTGAATGGTAGACATTATAGAAGTAGAAAACATTGACTATTATTTGTTGTTTTATTATTATTTAATGTAACATATGGATGCAAAATTCTGGCTTGTTTGACCAGGAAGACAGCCCTATATGTTTAAAATTAAATTAGCATAGAAAAAAATTAAGCAAACAGACTATCTCAAACAGGAAATGAAATAAACAGTATGGAGCTCTTTAAATACATAACAAGTAATCAGCAAAAGGGCTGTGAACGGAACCTGAGTGGGAAGCTTGTGACCAGTGAGGCTGATACTGCTGGAAGCCTGAATGAAAGTTAAAAGGCTCCATGACTAGGCCAGACTATACAGGCAATTAGAAGTGCTGAATGTTGCCAAGGCATCAGGCCAACAAGAATTACAACTCAACAAACTGAATGAAGGAGAGTGGGGGGAGGAAAAAAAAGAAAAAGGGGAAAAAAAGGAAAGGCTTTAATTAAATATTTGAGATCTCACAAGGGATGGGGAAAGTGCCAGGTAACTGGAAGATGGTTAACTAAACAGAGGGGGTCTGTTCACTCATTAATGCGTGGGGGAATTTACAAGTGTAACTTCTACTACCATTAATTGGAGCTACAGTAAATGAGTGATGCCAGTGTATGCTGGTGGGAAAGGCTCTTGCTACCTAGTCTGGTCCTACCTGGTAAGGATCCATTGAAGAGTTATGGGATGATTTACGGATCTGAATGAAAAAGTCACCAGGATGGAACGTCTTGAAATAGAAATTTATACTACTTCAAGTGCAGGGTAATCCCAGAATAATGCAATATTTTCATAAGAACTTTTCCTAGCAGTGTTCGTTCAGAATTGTGCAAACATTTACTCTGCCCTGCACCTCAGAAAACCCAAAATAACCATATGGGATATGTGTCAGGTTCAGAGTGGATTAAATAGCTTCATTTCTGCAGTTCCTTGTCAGAAGGGTCACCAGTTGGGATGATTTGATTGTGCCTGTGCTGAAATGAAACAAGGAAATGAAGCCAGCAGGCCACTCACCTGCAGAGAAACAGCAAGAGGAGAACAGAGGTGCTTGTGAAAGGACCCAGCACTGGTGAGGGTGGGGTAAGAACTGCAAGTGCACTATGTCACCAATGGAGCCATTTTAGAAACTCTATAGATGCAATTACTTCAGGTAAGCTTTTATCTATTTTTATGCAGCTCCAAACTCCATGGCTTTGACGAGACCTATCACATGTTGAATCTTAAATGCATGTTAGTTACAAATCATCATTTTGCTATCCACTGTTCCTCCATTAAATCTGAAATTGGTTCAAAACAGAATTTTAAGCTTCATTGTTCCTATAGCACTACAATGAAGGCAGAAATTACCAGCTAAGCAGAGATTTGTCTTTTTTTCAGCCACAATCAAAGAAACTTTGGTATATGTAAAATATGCTATATTTTCAGAGCCCATGAATGAAAACCAGAAATAAAATGTTAGTAACTCTTTCAGGTACAAAAAATGGAGAAATAAGGGCCAGGAAGCACGTGTCATGGTCCTGTGTTGATTGTTTTATCACTCTTTCTAAGTAAAAAGGAGAAACCATCAGAGTTTCAGAGCATGGCATTTAAAATAGGGCAGAATTCAGCATCTGTTCTCCACGTGACTGTGTACCATAGGATGGTTTAGAATAAGGAATCTATGAAAAAAAAAAAAACACCACACATAAAAAAAAGGCTATAAGCCTTCACAGTCTTGAGGCCATATAAAATCTTGCTAAAACTCAGACTGCCCTGAGGTGTTCAAGAACTTGATGTCTCTAGTGAAAGGTGTTCTTACAAGCACATTTTAAAAGATTGAGTATTCTCAATATTTACTAATGCTTTACCAGTAAAACAGTCAGGTAGCCATCTCAATAAGCCCAGTGTTACTTAAACTTGGACCCCTATTTCATTATAGGAATAACAGAGTACAGGAGAGCATTAGAACAATAAATTAAAATTATTACTACAACCAACAGTAAAAGAGAAAGATAGCCATTTAAATGTTTTCAGTGCTGAAGACAAATTTCCTGTCACCTTCACAGTATTTACCTTTCAAAAAGTAGCTGCCAAGAACTATTCACTCTTTCTTTCTCGCCTACCCTCATGGAAATACAGACATCTGTAAAGGAAAAAAACAGGTCCACATCTACAATTGCTATGAAGGAAAGTTTATTTCAAAAGTACATCGCTTATGGCCGTAACAGAATTAAATAGTAGACAAGAATCAATTCAGCTATTATTTTTATATAGAACTTAAATGCTGACACAAGAGCCAGTCAATGTTACTAGCCAAATCTGCTAAATTTCTTAAGATTAAGATGGGAAAAAATGGAAAATTTTCACATTAAGGTGGTGGGCTATATTGTAGCTTAATTTATAATTTCCAGGCGTATAAGGCAAGCATAGACAGACCATATGTCTTTTCTTGGCCTTTAAATGCTCCTATTTTCCACTAGACTTGCCTTTTTCTCCATCTATTGGCAACCATACCATTTGCTATTCAGGTGATTGGCTGTAATGAGCCAACTCCTGTTTCCATATGAATAACCACTTTTTTCCCCAATTACTTAAGCTGCCAGCAAGTCACTGGTGTCATGTTCTTTGATGCAAATCTGACTGTCAGTAGAGAACAGGACTACATAAAGGGAGAATTTATGATGATACCCTTAGCTTAATATTTTTTGTAAATGCTATTCAGTTTAGCTTGCAAGGAACATGGGGAAGGCAGCAATGGTCCACAGTAAGAAGTAAGAATATCTTTAATTGGCTTTGTGCTCCACATGCCCTTGTAATCAGCCTTCCCATATGGTAGTCTGAAATAAATTTATCAATCTCAATTTATGTATTTATGTCATTTTAAAAGGTCCATTTTAGTCAATATCAAAATCTATAAAATGTCACATTTAATTTTAAAATTGTAATTAAAAAAGTTAGAACACTGAATACATAGTTTGATATTTACAATTTTTTGAAATAAGCAGACACACGAAAAGCATGGGGGAGAGGATTTTCTGAGGCAAACGAACACCAGTTATTAACAATACAAGAACTAAATATGTAATTTTAACTTACTTTTTTAAAAGGTCATTTTTTATTAAATCATTCTTAAGTGGGCTTGGATATTTTTCACTTAAAGGGAAGCAGCTTACATTTTGCAAGCCAGGAGACCTTATTCTTGCAAAGCACCATGATAAGTGTGATCATGGGGTAAGGGGCAGATTCCTTGGTAGTGTTGGCACTCCTGACTGCAAGCACCATGTTTGACAGTAAATAGCTACAGACTAAACTATTTTCCATTTTAAAAATTTCAGTATTAAAATTCTAATACAGAACAATAAAAGCAATGTTACCCACTATTCAAAGCTTTGTCCATTTACTGCCTACCTTCAAACCTGTATCATTTCAGGATGCCTCTCCAGATCGCTGTCAAGTAGATTTTCCAGGTGTTGCTCATTTTTTCCAGGTGATTCCAGTTAAACACCATTTTAAGCACCTGAGTAATTTCATGAACATCTGCCTCTGCAGTATAGACAACAGCAGTCAATCTAAAAAGAAAGACAAATTCAGTACATATTTTAAACTTCTGTTGGTCCTACAAAGCTCAGATTCAGTTCTGCATGTTTCCAGGTGCTCTCAACGGGGACTTTACCTATGAACTAATTAGCTCCTGTAGGAAGTTCTTTTGTAGCAGCAAGTGTCCTTAACAACCACTGCTCCTTTGCTGAAAGGGTTTCTGGATCCATTTTTTTATCATTGAAAACACAATACTAAATTATTGTTTACATAAAGTTGACAGCACTTTTCACAGAGCTGAGACAAAACAAGAAGACAGCAAAGGGAAGAGAGGTAAAAAGTAAAAATATTTCTTTAACAGTCTGCTAAGAAATAGATCATCTTTGATTGTGCTCATTTACAAATAGGGAAGGTCCTGTCTAATATCTGTAAGCAAAAAGAGAAAATAACTGCTAAACCTGAAATTCATTAGTGAAATATATTTAATACCAAATGAAACAAAGCAGTAATGTTAAATTCAGTTGTCTTAATTAACCTCAAAAATAGTTACATCTTTTTAAGTGTAAAGTTGTTTAATGACGACCTGATTTGTTATTACTATTTGGCTAAAACCTGATTTTAGGAGCACACATAAAACCAGAGCATCTCGCAGGTTTCTCTGATTACTCAAGACCAGGACTGGATTAGACTGTACTAATCAGGGTTTTCTCCCCACATGCTGAATAAAACATAAATTAAAAAATATGAATGTTGTAATTCATTAACTTTGGTTTGTTAGAATTTTAGAATTTGTACAAATAATTTTCTACTGGTTTTTTCACCAACACATTTTCAAAGGTGTTTTAAGACTATTGCCCTTTATAAAGTGTGCCCTTTACTCAAGCCCACCTGGCTGCCACGAGCTCTAAAGGAGCATTGCTGATCAGGTACCAGAACAAGGGCATTTAGGCCCTGGAAGGAGCAAGGAGATGCGTGATTGGATTTCCCAAAGTTAAGGTACCTGCCTGCTCTCTAGTTGCCTAAATGCTTTCAAATCTTTTGAATACTAATGGACTAATGCAAGGCACAGACTAGCTGGTGCCTACATTTGAAATCTGCTCTCAAACCTCATTTGCAGATTGGCCAGATGGTCATTAGTGTGGAGGTGTTCTCCAGACAGACTTGCTTTCAGGGCAGGGTTTTTTAAATTTTGGAGGGGGTTGGGGAAGCAGAAAAGGAAATCTTTTTTGGGGTTTGAATTTTTTTTTTTTTAAGTGGGGGGGAGGGTTCTTGGGTTTTTGTTTTTCAGTTAAGATTAGTAACAGCTAGGAAAGGGTGAATAAAAGCTGAGCTACAACAGAATATTCTCTAGTTTGGTGTATTTAAGAAAGTGCTTGCAATTTAATCCAGAGAGACCAATAAACAGAAGACTAAAATAAAAAGGCAGAAGGCTGCAGTGTCAAAGTGCTGTTAAAGTACATGAGAAAAGCAATTCACTTGGGGTTCACTGTAACACTTCTAATAATGAGCTTCCCATATTTAGACACAAGAGACAGCAAATTCAAACCCCCTGGAAAGGATACAATACAGTTATACAACAACATAGCAAACTGTATTTGTTTTGTTATTACTACCTATGCACCCTATGGTTTCTTTAGGGAAGATGATATGATATCTTCATACCGTAGTGTGTAAAACAGCCTGAAATCTCTCTTTGACACCAGTAATGCACCAAAATCCTTCCTAAATATTGAAAGACCTCCAACTTGATGCTAAGCTTGATCTTACTCATCACTAAAAAAAATAAATGTTTTGTTACTGCATTTCTCTCTGAGAGGTTTTCAAAATCCTTCCAGTCAGTACATGAGATAGGATACATATTGTCGGGGATAAGTTGTTAAAGTGAATTTGAAATGTGCTTCTCAAAATATCGTTTACACATTTACCAGATGGTAAAATAAACATGTAAATTGTTATCGAGTATACACCAACTTTATACTACAATTTTACCCACTGTAGAAATGGTGTAAAAATGTTGAATATAGTGTTACTTGTTCATTTAATAGTTTATTAACATTTTAAATACATTTGGAGAATAGGTTTCCTTTCAAAGAAAAAAAAAATACTTACAAAAGCAGCATTTTAAGCCATTAATCAGGGCAAATTAACGTACTGATTTCTACATTTATCATTTACCTTATCAATAATATAATTAACATAATTATAGTTGGTTTCTAAGTATTTGCATATGCATAGATGTTGCACATGTTTAATGGTATGGGTTTTAAAAGGTAAATTTAAGTTGAACAAAGGTCTAAAAAATGAATTTTAAGAAGTATAGTTACCAACATCTTAGTTAAATGATGTGTGTTTTGGGGTTGTCCTGTGAAGACTCAGGATTTGGACTCAATGGTCCTTGGGGGTCCCCTCCGACTGAGGATATTCTATGATGCTGTGATTTGTAAGTAGCTGCTATTAGACCAACAGGTCACTTTGTCATTGGAATTTCCTCTTTCAAGACCCACCATACATGTTCAGAGATAGGAAGATGTGAATACTTTGTCTATGACAAAGTAGAAGGCGTGTACTGACAAAGCCTCTCTCAAAGAAGAGAAAAACACGACTGTTTAGCAATATGCAGGAATTAAAATCTTCAGCTCAAGGAGTAACCCTTGTCCTTCTCTAAAATAAGAGGTCCCATGCATGTAATCACTAGCCAATGATCCTGGTAGAAGAAAACAGACAAAGGATTTTGATGGAAGACTCTTGCTTGTACTGGTTATGGTTGGTCTCTCCTTTTGTAATTCTATTTCTACCAACCCAGCTCATCAATTACACTGTGCTATAGCATTTTCTTTTTCACCTTTCAGACTATGCCAGCTCCTTATTTTAGAAAAATAACTTTATTATTTTACTGTGTTAGATTTAGGATCTTTCCTCACCTATAATGACATGTATTGACTCAGCATCTTTTCAGTCTTATGCCCCCAGCAGACTCTGAATTATTTACTTCTTAGATATGAGCCTATCAACTAGTCTTCAAAATATCTAATGACTTGTTTGGTTAATCCACAATAGGGGCTTGGCTTCTCACACATCTTGTTGGAATTATTTTTTTCAGAGGCTTTTCGCAGCACCTAAATTCAGTCTGACACCAGCCATGAAGTTCCTGTTTACGATTGCATTGCAGCTTTACTATCATATGCCCTCAGCAGTTAGGTGTTACCACATAAATACAAAAGACACATGATTCTTAAAAGTACTAGCACAGACCTAACTTAAGAGATAAGTTAACCTTATTAATGAATTCTGGAGGAACGTGCATAGCTAACAAATATCCTCTATTAGTAGATGCCATAACATAAACTCTAAATCAAAATTATCTTTAAATAATATCGCCCCTATACAAGGAGCTAGCAGAAAAGTAATAGACAATAGGCTTTAACAAACCTGCCTACTTTTCTGACTCATACTAGGAAAGTCTGTAATTTAAGATTCAGAGGTCAAAACCTGCTCCACACTGGGTGCTTTATCAGTGCTCCAGAAGAATCTCCAAGGGAAAAAAAAACCAAACTAATTGCATGTATACCCTTTTAAAACACCATTTGGAATGTCCTGCTTTACAGAATCACGGAATCATCAAAGTTGTAAGAAACCTTCAAGATCATCTGCTGCAATCACCAACCCAGCACTGCCATAATCACCCCTAAACCATATCCCCAAGTGCCACATCCAGACTCCCCTTGAACATTCCTAAAAAGAACTCCACCACCTCCCTGGGAAACTTATTCCAGCGCTTAGCCACTCTTCCAGTGATTTTTTTTTTTCCAATGTCAATCCCAGTGCAAAATAAGGCCATTTCCTCTCATCCTTTTTCTTGAGACATGGCAAAAGACACCAATGCTCACCTCACTACCACCTCCTTTCAGGCGGTTGTAGAGAGTAACCTGCCTTTTGGATTACACTCTGCAGCTGAAGTATTTTGCAAAAATAAACAAAAGTATTTGTTGATATTGAAAAGACTGCAATAATATGGGTTTCACTTGGGAATAAATTATAATTTAACTTAACTAAATACCCCAAAATCTCTGGAAAGGTCTGGTTTAGAAATTGTTAGGCAGAAACATAAGTTCAAACTTGAAGAAATAGTCTAAGTGGGATAGGGAGAAGATGGATGTACACAGACAGGAGGTGTTCAATAGCACACGATTACCAGTATACCCCTATTACGAATCAGGAAAAATATGGGGAAGCTTAAAAGTCTGACTACCAAAATCCCTCATGCATTCAAGGCATGCACTGGCTTTGGTGTACACACAGGTACTATAGATTGAAACACTAAACATGAGAGAGAGCTGCCGAAGAAAGCAATGCCTTCAAAGCCTGAGCCATGGAGCACCAAACACCTCTGCCAACTAACTTCGAAGCAGAGCCTGAGCCAACACTTCTGTAAAGACAGGGTGAGCACTGAAAACTTGTAGCATATGCTGCTATTTACATAACTAATTGTAGCATGCACAGTCAAAAAACAGCCTCTAGCTTTAGCATATACATGCAAAATAATTGATTTTATTATGTACAGAAAATTAGAAGCTGTCAGAAACAAAGCCACTAGTAACAGCCGCGAGGAAGAATTTCGAAGTTTCATCGCCTAGATTGCAGAGGCTAGTCTTCACACAGTTGTGAGGTTTACAGCTAGAATATAAATCTAGACAAGATTCAGTGACAGCTGATACCCTATCCAAGCTTTCGGTAAAACTGAGATACACACACCAGAGACTGATGGTGGAGACACTCAAGAAAAATATTCCCAGGCTCAGACTAGCTGTGGTTTGTCATTGCAGGCATTGTAATACAAGATGAAACTTTGCAAAGGATATTGTAAATATAATTATAACAACCTAATCTTACGCAAAATAAAAAGGAAGAAAAATGTGATGGCGTGGAATAAAAGCACTCGCTGAGTTGCTTCTAAATCTCTGGCGAATAATAAGAGGACACCAAGATGGGGAAAAACATGGAAGAAAAAGCTGCGTTACACTGACTACTTTTCTATGGGAAAAAAAACCGAACCAAAAACATAAACCTCAGTATTTCTCAGGCAAAACAGGGCATATGTGTAACCCAAAAAATATGCATATTAGTTTAAGAATGTTCTTCTATTATTCAGAAATAATATTATTTGAGACAATATTTAATCCTATAGATTAATTCTATATTGACTTAACATGACACACTTTTCTTGCAATTACAGAGTGGACGAGAATTTTTTACAAGTTTAAACAGTTTTAAAAAATAATAAATTTTAAGTAGGTTATTTTAAGATCTCTTCTTGCCAACAACCTTTTAGAAAATGGTGTTAAAATTCTCTTTTTTTTTTTAAATCAAAAAGCTATTACAAATCAAAGTTAGATCAGCAGAGGCCCCATAAATTATAAGGCAACACCCATAAAAATAGGAGTTCACCTGTTACATTCTGCTGAAGAAAAAACTCAGAAACGGACACCGATTATACAACTACAAATGCTAAAAATGTTTTACATTGTAGATTCTTATAAAATGTGTCATGTTAAACGTTCCATATGAGGTAAACCCTTTACAAACACAAGAAAATGTATGTAAATGTAAATTTAGAAGTTTGAGTACAAAAGAAAGCAGCCTTGCATGGATCTCATCCTCTTCACTAATCCTGAGCAAGGCTTTCCTTGTTTAAGCATCCTCCACAGAAGGAATTACAGGAGAAAGCACTCGTCTACATGCTCAGGTTCTAAACACAGCAAGCCATGGAAGAGCCGGTGAAGTGCCCCCCCGTAAGGAAAAGGATGGTGGAGAGAAAGGCAGGGGCTGGAGCTCCTGGGAAGCTTTGGAGATCTACCAGGGGAAGAGACCAGAAGCTATCTGGGGACTACTGGTGTATGTGCCTCAGCTTGGAGCTCTGCTGCTTCACCACCCAGGAATTCAGCGACCGCATGCATTATCCTGAACAGCTCTCGGAGAGCAGGGTTTGGGTTAGAGACAAGCCCATCTCCTACCTGCCTGTGAAAGGGATCACCAGCTTCTTGCTGTCCTGCCCTTGCACCCACCAGCCTGGCAGCCTTTCCCATGCGACAGCACCATCACCATCCAAGTGACTTCAGAGAGCTGAGCTGACAGCAAAACAACCCTCGTGAAAAGGGTTGAGTACACAGAACTACACTTGAAATCTCCTAGATCCTTATCCTGAGGCAACTGTAGATATTAAAACAAAGTCAAAATTAAATATAGCTACTGTTTAGCACATTGTGTATTTAGCACAGGCATTGCTCTTGTCCCTCTATAACTGGGAAATGTGACCGCAGTGACAGAACTGCATTTTAATTACCAGGAGGAAAAAAAAACCCGCCCCAAAACCCACAACAGAGAGTACTGCCAAAGCAGAACAGACTTGGGCCCTGATCCTACAAAGACTTACGTGCACGTATACACTAAACTTTACACTGTTACAGGACAATCATTTGTGTTTCTCCAGTTACAGGGTATTTGGAAAATAAACATATACCAGTAATGGACTACTTCAGGGTTTGTCCTTTCGGGTTACATCTGACTAAACGGCCTATGGGGCAATACAGTCCTGAAGAAATCTTACATCTGCATGCCATTAAAATAATGTTAATTTTTATAGGCCCATATTTTATTTCTGCCATTACATTTCGCATTAGTTTACATCTGCTTATATAAATGAATTTGTTTGTGATTTTAAAAAAACACATGATTTTAAAATAATTTTCATTTATATAATGATCAGAAAGAAGTTACAAGTGAACAATATATGGAAATACAGCAACTGAAACACTGAAATATTTACAATACTAAATGTAACATCAGAGGTGTTTTTAATATTTAACACAAAGGGAAAAATGAGCTACACTAGATAACACTTCAAAGACGGTGAAAAGGATTTGGGCATTACAAAATCCTAAACATTTATAAGAAGAATTGAAATACCTGGTTAATTCTTTTCCATTCAATTTCTGAACAGTACTTTTATATTAAAAGAATATAGCTGGCCTAAATATTGTCCCCAAAAGGGGGCAAATTCTTGTATCACACACACCAAAAAAATTGCTTTTGATTCAATTATTAATACAATTCAATCATCAGAATCAACCTTGACAAGAAGCAAAAAGGAAGCTTCAATTATTCCTATAATCTAAACAGAGACAAACAAAAATGTAAGTAGAGTAAGATACCCGTTGATGTTTTCATAATTATTTTAACACGGGAGAAACAAATTTGTGTATCAGTTTGTATATCAATTAGTACTTGGTTCTTTTTTTTCCATCAAGCAGCACCTGCTTTGGACAGTATCTAAACCACAAGAGGGGACAATCAGATGGTTTCAATACGAAGCAGTATCAAACCACTGAAGCCCATGAAATGACATAACTATACACCAGCTGAGGATTTAATCCATGCTATTCTGACCCTAACTCTGCAACAAATGCCGTCCTCGATGCATAACTGAAATAACTGCTTGATGATGTGCCCAAGAATAAAACTGTAAAAAGCGTGAAAGTCATTTAGAACCGCAAGCACTGGAGATTTTTCAGTGAGATTTTCATAATTTCTAAACACAGGTGACTAAACCACTTGGAGATTTTTGAAACGTGTCCCTACCCTCATCACTTATGCACGGTGGGTTCCATTGGAGAGTCAGGAACTGACAAGAGAAAGCAAAGCCCTTCACCTCTTCGTTAATACCCTGCATCTAATTCAAGGGAAATGTTCCTTCTCCTAATGTAAGAGTAAGCTGAGCTTCCAGGAGAGAGCTTACACAAAGCTTGAAGTAACACCTATGTACAAACCCCTCCTGCTTTAGGAGCATAGTGGGAAAGCAGTGGGAATGAGGGGAGAGGGGAGATGCCTCACGGGTTTGCTGAGGAGGGATGCAGTGTGAGGAGCGGTTCTCTCTCTGTGTCACTGCACCACAGATCTCAGTTAGTGCCGTGCAGGCACCGATCGCTGAGCAAGAAGCGAGACAGGAGGTGCTCCTGCCAGGCCCTCGAATGGACTTCCCAGACAATGCAGGATGAGCCACATCTTTCCCCAGGGCCAGAGAGGGCCACCATATTTCTGCAGTGTCTCCAGCAGGAGGTCTGGGACGGAAGGGTGAGAGAGCAACACTGATATTTTGAGTTGGAAGTCAAAAATGTGACAGCAAACATTTCCACGAAGGGAAATAAGCTGTAATCGGGGTGTTGATCAATCACAAAATACATTTTTCAGCTTACATTTATGATTTCAGTTTAATTCTCAGTGGGTGGGTGGGTGTCTTCATCTAAACTAGGACACCTTTCAGCAGCATAAAATTTCTCTCAACTCAAAATATCCATGTTGCTCTTTCACCCTTCAGTCCCAGACCATTATCTGCTTTCTGGATAAACAAAAGCAGCCAATGTGTAACTAAATATGATTAAAGAAACAAAAGCAGCCAATGTGTAACTAAATACGATTAAAGAAAGAAGCTTACTTACAAAACTGAATTCCATAGCATGGCCCACAGAAATTGACATGACTTTTAGAAAGTTTAAATTATGTGCCAGTGCCATCAGTTAAAAAAAATTACCCAAACAAGCCAAAAAATTATATTTCAAATGACTGAAGTGGGAGCTTGGATGATGTGTTTTGGTAACTCATCAATGTTTCTGCTATATTAAAAAAAATCAGATTATTAAGTGTATCCTAAATCAGTCAGTCACTTCAAGGTGCACGACTATCACAATTATTGAAAAAGGCCTTGATCCTGAAAACATTTATGTCTGTGAATTTTTAGACAAGTGAATAGTCTTTGTAGGACTGACCTCTTACTTTACGTTGTTCACACATATGAACTTGTATGCACGATCAGAGACTAAGGCAGAAATACACATTTACAAGCTATCAACATTTTACCTAAAATGTCTCTTGAAACAGATTCAAAGTCATTACCAGCTGTTTCTTATTTAAAGCTTAATATCCGTGTAATAGTATAGACAGTTTAACACGGAAGTAAAGTACCTGACATTTTCATCCTTTTTGCCTTAGGTTCCAAAAAAAAAAAAAAAAAATTGGCGTAAAAAGTCAACTTAAGACCAAGAAGATCATTCATACTCACATCACCCCCTTAGAATTAGAAACACTCCAACTATGACAAATCACAGTGATAGCATGAATAAAACATCACAGGTTTTATTGTGTAATACATTTTATAAGGTCAAAAGTTACATCTAATCAGCAATGGCAGCCTTGGATTCTAATGGATTCATAATTATTCTACATCCAAGAAGTAAAATATTACATATGCTCAAAAATTCAAGAGTTAAATATATATATTTCAACCAATATCTGTTTTTTTCAGACATACGTATTTGAACAAATGGGCAGCTTTCAAGGGACCATGCTCTGAAATAAGCAATGCTTTTGTTTGCATTTCCAGATTAATACGCATTCTGATAAAAGCATGAAACATTACTGGTGAGCTGTGCGGCTCTCTAGACCTACCACAAATATATTATCTGGAAAGAGCTGGGTACTGAATGCAAACAGTCTGCTGCCTTCCCTCTACTTATCACTCTGCTGTTTCGATATTTTTTTCTTTGACTTTGCCCCCGTATCTTAGCAAGTGACACATTCCCTACTGAAAACCACATTTATGACAAGTTTTAATACTTGGAATGAAAACATGTGTCCATTCTGTTGATAAAGTACCTGGAAAGTGTACTTCCGTGCAAAATCCTTTCTCTCTGCTTTTCCCAATACACACACTTTCTTTTTTTGTATCACAGAGATTTTAAAATTGTCCTATGCAATTTAAATAAGATTTCCAAAAACAGTAACCTTTTTACAGGGAAAAATCAGAGCATTTCCAGTTGACAAAGTAATTTGCGAGGGACATGCAAAGCACCTGAAAAACAGACTGCAATGAAAACCATTTTAACTATAGCAACAGCACTCACTGCATAATGTTAAAAGGAAAATTATGCAATTAGGTCTCTTATCAGACTTAGGAAAATTCAGATTATGCCATTTGGGGGAATAAAAAAAGAAAAATCATTGTTCGCCACATCTCCCTTGAGCACTACCTAGGGGAGGGGAGTGATGACCAGACAGTGAAAATTAAGAAGAACGCGTCCCACCTTACGCCTATTCTGCCAATCTGTCGCAGTTGTTCTTCTAGCTCCATAGGTTTACATGATTTTTTTTCCCCTAATTTTTTTCCTTTTTTTCTTTTTTTCTTTTTTTTTTTTTTTTTTTTTT
>VWZT01002464.1:857512-907304 GCA_013397055.1 Pachycephala philippinensis | reverse complement strand
GCAGCCGAAGTGCCCTAATGTATTTGCCGCGATGTTTACGGGTTCTTTAGTAAATAAATATTTTATCTGGGAGCCGTAATGCCGGAGATTATCAGCAAAACAGCGTGGAAGGCGTCCACCTCCCCCTCCGGCTCCGGATTTCTTTCCTCTCGGTGCCTGCTTTCTCTCAGTGGCTCAGTCCCGCGGGCAGCTCTCGGGGGGGGCAGATTTTTGGTAGCACCTTTGCCAGGGGCCGCGGCCCGCCCCGGCCGCGGGGTGGATCGGAGCTGCGAAACCCGAACCATGACGGTGCTGCGGCAGGAGCCGCCGGCACCCTCTGCCCGGCGGGGTCTCCGCGGGAGCCGCGGCCCGGGCTGCGCTCCCAGGCGGGCGGGGGCGAAGCCCGGGAGCCCTCGGGAGGGCTGCGGGGACCCCAGTGACCGGAGGGACCGGCCGGCGGGTGCCGCGCTGTGTCCGGCCGAACCTCGGGCTATGGAAAGCGGGACCCTCCAAGGCGCGAAGATGCGCCTGAAGAGTTCAAGGGGCCCGCTCGCCACGCCGCCTTTGCCACGCACCAGTCTCAATTTCTCTTCCTAGGGAAGCCTGAGAGTTTAAAAGCACGGGGTTTGTTTTTCGGTTTTTGTGGGTTTGGTGGGTTTAGTTTTTTTGCCCGGGGAGGAGCTCTCCTGTTCCATTTTTCTTAGTGTTTTGGACTTCAGGTATTTTACAGACCACATCTCATCGCAGGTGACATCAGCAGCCGGCTTCAAATTCCACTGACAGATAATGCAGCCTGAACCACTGCATAATAAAACCGAACCACCGTATAACTGCCTGAAGACAGATTGAAACTTTGCAAACTCAAATCCAGAGAAGACTAGAACCAGGATGACTTGTCAGAATGTGTATTTTAATGCTCACTAATCCTGTGGCCACTTATTTTTCTGTTGCTTAACCGTGAGCTACTTCGGTTATTTGGTGTTTCATAGATGCTGACATACACACACTCTCTGCAAGGAAATTATTCTAATAAGATAATTTATGAAGCAAAAAGCAAGCAGTTCACTGTTCTACTCGAGTGGTTCAGCGCATGCAACTTTCCATACACCACCTTCTTTCAGTGTTAAGAAAACAGTTTCATTATTATCAGTTCTAACTAATGTTTCCGACACTTGTTTCACCAGTGCTCACCCTTCCCTTTCCCTGTTTGAAACAACAGAACAGTAATGGACTTATACAGGCAGGAGATGGACCGAAATGCAGATAAACCCTCAGAAATGCTGCCCTGAATTACAGAGCTACACCCATATAGATGCGGAGCTGCAATGAATTCAGTGGTATACTGCCAATCACACGGAAGTGCTAATATATGCCAAAAATCTTCAGTGCACAACTCCTAAACTGGTATAATAGGGGGGATATGCAATGGCAGGTGGTGTTACAGAATCGTCATAGAATGGAGTGAGGTTTGCTAATACAATATGCCCGTCCTTCGTGCTGACAGGTGACAAGGGGTCATGCTGCTAATGAAGGTCTGCTCCATTGCGGCTGGAGGCTCAGAAGGTGGCTGCTTGAAAATCTCTTTCTTCCTCCAACATAGTATACGGGCTGCTGCTTTTCAGGTTACGGCATACACACATTCTTCCAAATCCTCTGTGTAGCTCCTAAAGCACTGGACAAAAATAAGGAAGGATGCCCCTAAAAACTGTGTTTTTATTATTCATGTAACATCTTGGTAAATGGAAAATTGTGCCTCCAAGTTAAACTGAGGAGTGAATAGAAAGCAGGGTACCACAGCAAATGCTTATACTACTGGAGATCTGCGTCTCCAACAGACTCCCTTTAGCTACCCTCTGCAAGATGTACATTTGTCAAAATTAATTTAGAATATGTAAGACTCACTGGTTTGTCTCCCTGCTTACACCAGCCTCTCACGCATGTATACACTGCAGCACTGCGCTAGCTCCTCTCCTGTTCTGCAGTGCCATGTTACCCACGACCTGCCAAACTCTGTCTCCCTCGTGGTGTTACACGTGTGTGTGGGAGTAGAGAGCGGCAGGGATGCAGAGCCCCCCTGGCAGACGAGCCCCAGGGCAGGTCCCACGATCAGCTCCTGCCCCATCTCACCCCGGGCGTGCGCATCCGGCAACGGCGAGGCCTGAACGCAGCCCTCCTCAACCACCCGCAGGTTTGCAGTGGGAATCGCCAGAAAGAACTTCCATTTAACTACACACAGGCAAATGTGGTTTGGTATGTCTCCATTTTCCCAGTCTGATATTCCACTGCCTACTGTGGGGGCAGAGGGAAGGCCATAAGGAGGGCAGCTGCAAAAATCTGCATGTTTCCCTCTGAAGTAAGTGCACGCTAAATATACTTTGGGAGAGAGTTAGTCTAAAATAGTAAATTAAAAGGCCTAAATAAGAAATTTCAAACAAAAGAAAAATCTTTGAATGGTAAAGAGTAAGTAAATATGGGCATAAACTGGAAAATAAGACAATTTTATGGGTTATTTCTTTAGTATGCAAATAAGAAATAAATTTTTAAAAAATTATCTTCAACAAGAGATGTAGATAGTTTTACAATATTTGCCTGCCACTACTGTAGCTGTTTATTAAAAAAGCCCCAAACCAACAGTAAAGAGAAAAAGAAAACTACTGCTGAGACAAAAGAATCAAATCAGCCTAAGCAACATTCAACACTTGAAAAAAGAACCCTAACGAAAAATTCCAATCAGTCCCTGCCCAAAACCCAGAGTCACTCCCCAAACCCAGTTATTTGGCTTTGCCCGCTTCAAATCAAGCAGTCAAAGCACCTGCCTTCCTGCAAGTGTTTCCCTCTCCAGTCCGTGGAAATGGTTTTAGATGTCATATTCTAGTTGGGACTCTTTCCATATATTTTTGTATATGGACATCTCATGTAAGTTCTCTTTCACAGGAGGGTGGGTTCATGTAACCTAGAGCAGCCTCTGTCAACTTTAATGTTTATTCTCAGAATACTGCTATTTATGACACCACTTGTGAGAGTTCTGTGATTCAGTTATCAGCAACTGAATTAACTGTCTTAAGGTCAGTTGTCTTCTGTAGATATTAGGGTTTGAATAATATTCAAAGGGAGCTGACAGAGGAATTTTCAGCATTTTTGGTTTTGTACATCCCCAGAATTCAGCACTACGATTTTTTTGTTTAAATCTCCATGAGAATAACTGGTAATCAATGGGAGCCAAATTCCAGTAGAGAATTTTTGCTTTCCTAGCAATTAGTATCTCAGTAGTTTTACAGTGGGGAGAATCAAATGTTTACTAACACTTTTTCTCGTTTGTTAATTCCCGCTGTCCTTTCTCAAAAAAGACTGTCCAGAACTTAAGACAGATTTGTAAATGTATTTTTATTATGTTGCAACAATCAAAATATATATGTACTACTGATTTTTCCCCCCAAATATTAAATGAAAACGTAATACATTTTTTTCCACATTGTGTTCTTGAATGCTTTGGAATCTGTGAGGACCCTGACATAAACTGAAGCAAATGCACAATTAGAGACTGAGAGGTGTTATAGTGCTGCACTTACATTGCAAATGAAGTCAGATGTCTCCGTTTAATCAAATAGAGCCTCAACAGTCTCTGTTTTGTGAGTATTAGAAACAATAAACAAATATACACAGAAAGCATCACAAATGGTAAATTGGTTATTTAAATACAACTGTATCCAACATAGCAGCTAAACACTGGACAATGTTTGAGGTCATCAGCACATCCACATGCTCTTCTAAATGACGTTTAGGGTCCTGAAATAAAAAGGATGCCATGAGAGGAATGACTGAAACACATCTCTGAAAGATTTCATTTACTTCAAATCTATTTAAGGTGTCTGTGAGTTAAGGAACACAGGCCAGTAATGCTCCTAAATTTTCCATTCTAGGAAAACCTAGCAAATGCCTGAATTTCCAGGAACAAAATTTTATTAATTCATATCAACAGTTAAGTTGAGGATAGGTTTAGGAAGTAAATTTCTATCCAGCATATCAAGAGTAACCGTGGCAGCTGTGAGTTAGTTTTAAGGACAACACACAACATTGTATTTTACTATACATCTCACTAAGGCCAATATTTTAATCTTAGTTCTGGTACATTGCAATTTGTTTTCAGATCTTTGCACAAATGTGTGTTCCAATCCTGCAAAGATTCAAGCATCATCTAACCCAGTCTTTGAATAGTTGTGTTGACTTCAAGAAAATTAGCATATCTATACCCATAAAAACATGAAACATGAACAATGCCCTGTTCAAATGCTCTTAGGAATTGAATGTTAAGCCTGAGCAGTTTTCTGAAAATACATATCCCCACACACTATTACTCAATTGATGTAGGCATTTGTGGGCATCTGCATACAACAATCAGATTATTTCTGGTTGAAAATCATACCCATGCACTTCTTCAGTTTCATCACTGATATTAAATAATTAATCTCCAAATACTGCAAAAATACCAGGCGTACCTTAAAAACATGTCTAAACTTTACTATAGTATTATTGTAGTAATTCTTGTGTGTAAAGAAATTAAAATACGGAAGACAATCATGCATGGGAATTGTAACTTCTTTAAAAAATGGAATTATTGTCAAAATGTAATGAACCCATCTACATTTATATAGAAGAGTGCTACTGAATCCATGTATGCTGACCTTCTTAAATAACTTATTTTCAAAGATCAGACAGTTCTCCAATATTCTTTCTATTCCTAATAAATTATACACCTAATAATATAATATCCTCATTGCAAGTGGCTGCATGATTACAAAGTTTTTTATCTAAGTTGCATAAGAAACCCCACTTGAAAATTACTTCACTGAACCATTTTTTTTAATTTAAAGAAAACTTAAACATTTTATCGGGAAAAAAATTCTTTTCTTTTTGAAGAACTGTATCAAAATAGAGTTTTTTTTCACGTATGCGTAACAACAAGTGAAGCTCAAGTTCTGTTGGAGATGACATCATAACTCTTAAAATACAACCCTTCTTGTATATATTTATGTATGTGTAGGTGTGCATAAACTCCATTGTTCTGAATGCTACAGAAATACATGAGTGACTGAACAATAGTGCAGATGTGTTATGACATTGCTGCTAGAAGCTGACACATAAGAGCAATCCAGAATCTTTTGAATTCTTCTACTGTTACTAGCAATACACTAAGTACTGGTTCTTTAAGGACACACTAGATATTTTAAAAGCTATTTCTTGTTTCCACTGCCCTTCTTGAACACAAGCTCTTACAAATTTGCTTTGCTCTCCTCTTGCTCACAAAAACACATTTCCTCAACCTTTATGTTCAAATCAAATGTAGAAATAGGTTTTTGTTGAGTCTTTATAAAGACATTATATCCTGACATTGCAAAGGGACGGAATGAATTGAGAGGGTGTTTTCAGTTTCAGCCGTGGTCCTGAACAGTTTGCCTCAAACACCAATACAAAGGAACTCAGTCTACCTGCCTGCGTGTGTCTGAGAGCTAAGCACTGACAGCATGTTCATGAGCTGAGGACAGGGGTGAGCTGGCTCTTTGGCCACAACAATGTACAAACAACTCCCCCACCTCTGTTTCCATGATTACCATTTTTTAAGTGCCTCCACAGTTTGGGTCTCTCTGACACAGACCTGGATATCTTTATGCCTCTTAGAAGAAGTTAAAACAAATGAAGAAGGAAAAGGGAAAACTACTAAATCTCAACACTGCTCTACGTGTGCTTTTGTTACTGCATGTAACAAAAACACACATAGAACATGGCTTGCAGATATTCTGCCGATTACCTACAGTCAAAGGCCCCGTTCCTTGCACAACCTCCAACAAAAATAAATTTATTATTTGAAGCATTGAGAATATCATGCACGTAGAATGAAAATCACCTACGCACATGTAAAAAATTAGTATTTAGAATGAACGAAGCATATCATTCCACCTCACTCTAATTCATCACACCTCACCTGCTTGCCAACATTTTTTATTGCCAGCTGTTCAGGTGTCATCTTATCTTCTTCTTCAACAGCCTGTGAAAGAAACACAGAAAAGGTCAGTGTTTCAGATTTCGTTTACTTTTTCCCCAAGCCACAGATTCTCAAAATACAATTCTGTTCCTTAAAAAAAAAAAAAAATCAAACAGCAACACATTTCAGAAAGTCAAAAGGAAAGGTACTTCAGCTTTTCAGCAGACGTGGTTTTAATTACTGAGTGTTAGTGCAAAAGATCAAGGCAAATACTTATGAATGGTTTTATTGTCAGATATTCACCAAAATGTTATTAAGCAAAAAGCTTAAATGAGCAGTATCAATAGTTAAAGATAGTTAAAAACAGTTAGAATAGCAGAATCAAACCTAGCATTATCTATACTGTTTCAACTACTGGAGATTTGATCTTAATAAATTTTTGTACTGTTTGAAGTAATTTATTTTAATACATTTTGATACTGTTATGTTGCCTTCAAATACAGTGTCTTCATAAAGTTCATCCACTAACTTAACTAGTGAATGTAATACTGAATTTTGGTTTTAAGGACTTCTAAGGAGTTGAAAAAATAACACTTGTTAAGAAATACTGACATGATTACTACTCACAGAATGCTTGTTGAGATCTAGTACTTGTAAGAAGTATTTCTAAGTGTATCAGTATCAAAACAGTACAAGTAGCTGTGATTCCTCTTACTTACATAACCAACAACAAATTTCTTATCTAAACAGAACACTGAACTGGGCTCTGGAATGTGTTCTAAATACTTACAGCCTATCTACTAGACTGATACAGATAGATAACCTTTACTCTGCTACAGTGATCAAACAGTCCTTGACTGAAGGATTGAAAAATACAACTGCTCATTTTGATCTACAGAAATCTTATATTCTTGTCACTAAGTAAAAATACAAAACCGATGTGATTACTCACATTTCAAAGCAAAGCGTGTAAGAAAACACTTTGACAGTTTAGGGCAAAAAGTCTGGTGGCAATGCCTGAAGAGCTCATGCGGCAACTTCACACAGAAACCATACATGGTTGATTGGTACGAACTACAGTCATTCTGAACAAAGCTTCTGATAATCAATTCCTTCTGAAATTAGGCAACTAATTTCTTCACTTCATAAACACAGCTACAGTTATACTATCATTATGGAATATGAATACCTTGTTATAATTCTTAGCTAATTCTAACATCTCCTTCACTACTGTTTCATTGAGTTTGCAATGTTCACTGTAGTCCTGAAGTGTCAAACCTTCCATCCAACTCTTCTTATGCAAATTTAGCAGCATCTGCAAAACAAAACCTCTTTAAAGCATTCATCATAAAATACTTTCAGAATACTATGAAGATCTCTTTGACAGAAAACCAATTTATAGTAAGAAAAATATAATAAAAAAATATTGATCTTACAATGTCAATGTTTAAATAGAGGAAATACAGTATCAACTATTCTGCTAGGATAGACTTGCATACTTTTTAAAGATCGAAACTTCTTGAATCCTAAATATGTAAATGAAGCATGGAAACATGGGTCACATCTACTTTGACAGGAATATGTAGATTCGTTTTCTGTGATTTGTTATTTTTGCTGCAGGTTGAGAATGCACAATTGCCTTGTAGCAGGGATAAGAGAAAATTGAATACTTTAGCCGCCATATGAGGAATATGGTTAAAGCTTTTGGCCTCTGAGGAAGTTGAAGAATATTTTTATGCTTGGATTAAATTCATAAAGTAGTTATATAGGCTTCACTCATTATCTGATCTGTATGCAAGCAACTGACAGTTATGATAAAATAAACTTCGAAAGTGACCAAAGCATGACTTGTGTGTCTTTGCCTCATACAAAAAAAAAACAAACATAAAAAAACATAAGATAAAATGTGCAGAGGTTTAATGGTGATAAATGCAGGCACTATTACAAATATTTGACAGGTTTTACTTGATACTTTGATGTCATTCTTGAAAGAGTAAAGGAATAGCTACAACAGCAATTTCTTTATTTTAATGAATAAAGGAAGTGTATTTTGTAGATCTGCACACTTGATGACTGTAGGGAGGACCCTTTCAGCAAACAGTTTCAGCTTGCCTTCAATTTGAGAACATTTACTAGACATTTTTGAGAACGGGTAAGCCCTGTAATTGCTATCACCTGAATTAAAGTACCTGTTTCATCCTATGTACAGTTTCCAAAGAAACCTGGCTTTGGAACACGTGAACTGAGTTGAAAGTTTGTGTCATAATTTGTGTTAGCAAGATCTTAGCTACTGACAGAAGGAGTCGTAGGCAAACTGCATATGGACAGTTTAGCTAGGCTATCTTGATTTTAAAATTATGGTTTGGTGTGATGAGCTCCTAATCTAATACATGAAGCATGTACTCTTCTTACTACAGATGGAGATAACAGATCACCACCACCATGAGGGGGGTTTGAGATATGTATGAAGCTGCCTTATGAAAGATGTGAGAGATAGTTGTTGCTTCACAGATTAAAGTTTTCCTAACTTGGTCAAGATTATTCTCCTACTTGCAAAGGTAATAACTTACTTACGTAAAACCATTGCTGAAAATACACACTTGGAACTTCAGACAAGACTGGATTTGCATTTGAGTGGAAACAATAACCCCCTGGAAGCCTCATGGACATTTCCTGAGAGAGCTGGTTTTGTTGAATCAGTTACTCTTTTCAGTAACAGTGAGGTCTTGGAAGTCTGATACTGCCCTACAAAGGGTTGTGCATTTCACACATTCTTTCCAACTCCCTAATTTGCACACATATTCCTCCACTATTTGAAACTGGGTTTTTCTCTTATTACTTGTACCTCTCTAAGAGTCTGAATTCTGTGAAAAAACTATTCTGACCATTTCATCATAAACTCTGAGATCAATTTATAACCCTAACAAGGCCATGAAAATGCACAGACATATCAGAGAACATATACAGAGGACACAATCTGGCTTTTCAAGAATTAACTTCTGTAGATGATAAATAAGATTTTTTTTTTCCCCCTGTTTGTTTTCCTGGTTGAGACTCTCAAGCTAGATTTTGCTTGTAACTTGAAGCTTGATGCAAAAGTAACAGAAAACATTTGTTGTCAGTAACTCCATAATATTTCTTCTGTAAATGAAGGACATCACTACTTCCTGATATTCAGTGACGTCTTGGGGAGTTCCAATCATACCAACTGGAAGTACCCTGTGACAAAGTGATTATAGCAAATAAAAACCCAACATCCCTTGGTTATACATTCCATTTTGGAAAACACAGTTAAACATTCTCCTAGCTTCAGGAATTCAAGCCTGTGAAAACCGAAGGCAGCTAGTTTGTCTTTCAGTTTCATCACTGAAAACTTGAAACTTTCGACAAACTTAAGTGCAGAGAACAGCATGACAACTTTCCATAAGGTGGACAAAGATGTTGTCAAACTATTCATATGGTCATTAGAATGTGGTTTTGGAAAGTTTCATCACCATGACTGTACCTCCAAGTGCTTTCTGGAAGAGAAGCCACCTATTCCAGGAGAGTTAAAACAACTACTGAAAGTAACAGCCGTTGAAATCAGAATATTGCCACAAATCTTAAATAGTTTGTATAATGTTCCTTTTAGTGTGAATTAAAGCTGAAACATTTACCTTCTGTTCTAGTTCATTCTTTCTGTAGTTGATGGTGATGGAATAGTAATGTCTGTTTAGTCCATGGATTAGTGCCTGCAAAATTTAGGGGAGAAACTGAAGTAAATCACCCACCGCTGAAATGAAGAAGTATCAGAAGAAGAAAGCGAATTTCAATACAAACATCTTTAAACATCACTCAAGTAAAAGAAAAAACACAAAGAAAAAAATACAGAGACTATACGGAAATATGAAGTAAATATACCTGGTTCTACTTCTCTTTTTGTGTTCATTAACTGACAGTTATGCTTTCTATTTCTAAACCACAGCTTTTTTTCACAGTAGCAACTAAAATAAGAAAAAATGGTAACTGCCTGCAAACATTTGACCGATACATATGCACAAACATATTTCTCTCAAATCCTTCCTCTCTCAATAAATTTGGTTATCACTCCTATTAAAATAGTCTGTTACAAACAAAAGACTATTTGCTGTCTATTTATTTATAACCACTGTCAACATTCTCAAGTTCATTTTCCAGGGTACAACATGAAGAGAGAATAACTGAAGCAGGTAAAAACCTCAGTTAGACAACGTGCATCTAATTAACTTTGGGTATTAAAGCTAATTTTATTTTTTAACTTTAAACAAAAAAAAACAAACCACCTTTTTCACTATAATTATGCCCTCTGCAAATACAATCTGATCAACTGAGATTAGTTTTGGTGATAGCTGTATGCATGCATTTTCTATTTTGCTCACGCACATTAGATATTTCTTTTTATATTTATGACTTAAGGGTGAGTTGTATTAATATTTGGGGGGGTAAAATTCTATGATCAATCCTCCTCACAACTAAAAGAGTTTCTTTTCAAATAAAATTTTACATACGAAGTGTACACTTAGAAACAAGATACAATAAATAATACATAAAGTATGCTGAATTAGTGATAAATACTTCTTCTGCTTCAAGCATTCCACCTATTTATGTTTAAATATATATTTAGAGCTATACAAAATGAATGTGTATTTGCATCTTACGCAATTTAATATTTCAGCTTTACAAAATTATCTGTATGAAAGCTGAAAATGGTTTCATACATATATTCTAAACAGATTTCTATTGCAAACACAAATACAAAGATACAAAACTACTTGAAAAGTTATGAGAACCAGCACTTACAGAAAACCATTACTTGTGCAACTTATTTTAATTAAAATTGTAAAATACAGGTTTTATCATCGATAAAGTTTTTTTCTAGTTGAAACTATTATCAGTAAGTAATTTCCACTGTCGTTTTCTTATCACACTCAAAATGATTGCATAGGAGGTTTTGGTGTTTGTATATAAACTCAGGTGTAGATATTTACGAAGTTTTCTCAAGCTCTTAAAATTTGACAAACAGGTTTGCCTTCTCCCAATATCCTCTTCCTTTCCTCTCCCCTTCCAAAAACTACCCTTTTAAAGAGTGGGCAAATGTAAAAGGTAAACAACTGTAAAAAAGTTGTTGATAAGGGAACACAAGAAAAAACGACACACACAAAAAGGGAATGACGCCAAGGCATGTACTATTCTATTATTCTTCTTCCTGAGATTTTAAGTTATGTCTTGTAATTCCTGCTTCTAGCCCAGCTGAAATCAGTACTTAGTTTGCTTCTTTGCTCAGCTGGGTCAGAATTTTATTCATGGCTTAAAATAAAAGCAAAACAACACCGAGAGCTCTTGCACCTTTAAAATCAGAGTATTATTTAAAACTACGATTTTTATCTTAACACTGACATTTGCAACAGCTCATTGCCAGCTTGCAAAAAATCAACACAAACAAAAACTATCCATTTTAACAACAGAAACCCAAAATCCCATGGCCAAAATATGCCACGCTGTAGTGACAGTGATCTTAAAATAATGAAGCTGAACAATATTGCAGGGGTTTCCAAGGGAGAGCATTACACATGGTCTAGAATAGCCCAGTTAGAAAAGACCTGAAACATGCAAGCATGGGCTTGCCTACATCCAATCAAGAGTATTAGCTGCTTATTTCATACTCATTATTGTTCGCAGTTTTGACCAATTCAAAAATCAAAAGTAAAACACAGCCTCCTGAAGCAGACACTCTTTAATTTTAAGACTCTTTTTTTGCTAGCATTTTTATCAACAGCAAAGGGTTTCAATGTATTAGTAACAAAAAACCAGCTGATCTTTTGCAAGATAGGGGTATGGTGGTCTAGTACCTCCCAAAGGATGGCTCACTCAGAGCACAAGTTCAGCCCTTATTTCAGTTCTGCTCTGACTAGTGGATGGCCTTCTTCTTGGATGTTTACCTAGCAAATATTACTTCTATTGTTCAAGTATTGGAACAAAAAGCAGGAACTGGGCTTCATGGTTTCACGAACATGTGCCTTTTCGAATACATAGGAAGGAGGAAAAGTTTTTTAAAGGAAAAAACATTGAGGCAGAAGAATGACAGGGATAAAAGCCTTCATCACTCCAGAGGATACTTGTTTCAGGGCAGAAGTTATTTGTCAAAATAAAGGCTTGCTTCAATGAAGACCAAAACTTCTGTCTTTCTAGTGGAAGTCAACTTCAGAAATCAAACTCTGAATATTTAAGTTTCACAAATGTGTATTCAAAAGAAACATTACAGCAGAAACGAATCTGGCATCCATTTTATCCATTGAATATTCTCCTCCACCATTTTTTCAGCAAATTACTGCATTCCATAAAAATCAGAGATTAATTATTTAAGACACAATACAAGGTTTAATCTGGATTACATAATAAGCAAGAACCTCTATAAATTTAGAGTAAAAAGAAAAGAGAGAACTTTTTCCATAATTTAATTGAGAGTAACTTATCTTGAAGAAAGCTGAGATGTTGATAAGCAGCAGATTTTAAATTGCAGGACTGAGAGCAGTACCTGTCTTGCATCACATGTTATGTTATCAATTGTCACTTTTAAAAGTTTGCATTTCCATAAATTTATACTTGAATCTTTGCTGTACACATTAAATACATGCATTCACACTTAGGTAGCTAAGTTAGGGCTCAGTTTCAAACCCCTCACATTTACATCTCCATTGATGAATCACATCAATTATAAATGCATGTGGAAAAATGCAATAGAGAGAACAATAAATAATTTGTAACCTACTGTTTTAAGTACCTTTCCCAAAAACTGATGAATAAATCTTGCAATTTACAGGACTATCAGCACTAGGTTTACCTGAATAGATGGCTTGTTTAAGTGACCCAGATTTGAAGTTGTTTGTCTTGGTTCATGTCCTAAGACCATCATATTAGCATTGATCAATCTGAAGGCATCAATAACAACCTGTAAAAACAAGATGTCAAGTCAATTCTTTTTAGAAAATGCAACTAATAGAGCCAAGCAACAGTGGACAAGGCACAATCAACTCTCATCTGTTTTTGGCCTTTATCCAGAAAATCATTTAATTATAATATTAATAAAAAAGAACCTCCTGCTGGCTATGTGATCAGCACACTACACTGCCTTGTATTTTAAGGTGACACCAATTAATACCTTTTCCATGGAACTGTGTGTTTTATATACATTATATCATCATATAACATTGAATTTTATGTACACTTACTCTAAGCCTCAAAACTATGCATATGTTTGTCACCTAAATTTTATCCAATCAAAATGAATGACAGAGAGAGACTAAAACTGAAAGTGAGCACAAGCTAAGGGACCAAGTCTAAAGCCCAGTCCTGTCACATCAATTATACTACCACAATACTTGAAATGACAACAAAATTATAGCCAGCAAGGAACTTGCCCCATGTATTCCCTTCTAGTCAGATGCTTTTTGCTTCTTGTGACTACGAAAGGGTCTATAAACTGTCTGATGGATTAAAAAGTCCTTGTCAGTGTCATGCTCAGGAGTAAAAAATAGAGTAAAAGAAAACCAAGGTCATTTATGATTTAAAGGTACACGGTAGGCTGTATTCAGTGCTATTTTATTGCAAATAATGTAAACCCATCACTGATTCTTACTCTGTCCTGTGCTAAATTTCTCTATGAAAATTTTTGGAAAGAGAAATTCATGGTCCCACACAACAAAACTCCCATCCCTATCCAAAACCTATAGGAGCTGAAACAGACCTAAGAACGTACCAACAATAAATTCAAACCCACTCTTTTAGTGTCCTGACCAACACAGGTTCTTAACTGCGAGGTAAGAATTCTTGTTTAGGTTCTGGTCTTTTAACTGGACCAGTGCAGGTACAGCCTTGCACACCCACTGAAACAATACCAGGCAGACTTTGCAGGCATCTTGTCTGCATATGTTTGAAGAGCTATTAACTTAAATCTCCTTTTAACAGCTTTTCCATAATAATTTTTATTCTTTTCCTCTCTGTACTATGAGCTGTACAACAAGAGATGCATTTACACGGCTGGTTTGATATTTTGAGGAATTAGACTTGAATCTTGTTTACGTTGAACAAACAAGAAATCAACCACTGTCACTGGAAGTCTGCATTGAAAGTGACACTGAGTCTCCTACCTTGTTCCAGCACTTTCCTCTCCATTTACACAAATATTAATAACTAAATAATGTGCAGTTTTTAGGATTACAATATAAATATTGAGGTCCTTCATATGGAAATTAAATTAATTGCCAAGTATTTATAATTAAAAAAATCATCAGGTGTAAACAGAAAAAACCCACAAACTTATCACCTGTTGTATTTACTTTTGAGACCCAAGTGAGGCAGTGGTGTTGACTGACTGGGTGCCACTAAGGGCTATCGCTTGGTCTCAGTTGCTGGCCAGATCCACCTGCATATGCCATGTCTTCAAATTGCATGCAGAAAAACTTCCAAAAAAGATCTTTATTAAAAACGTTCAGTTGTGACCCAATTAAAGTGAGTTACCAGTGACTTTTTTTCCCCTGAACAATAAAAAAACCACAATTCAGATTTAGAAAGCAGCAGAAGTATGCTATCTGGTACCAATGCTACAAAAAAAAGAACTACATTTAGAAGAATTTAATTCTCAAAAATACCTAAAACAGCTACTTCTATCTATACATTCTTTCTCATAATGTAAGAAGTAATTCGTTATTTTTCCTTTTTTACCATTTTTCTCTATTTCAGAACACTTGTGACAAGCTTTTGTATGTATCTTTGCATTTCATTTTAACCAGATGCTCTAATTTATCAACACCTGGAAATGCCCAACCATAACAAACAGGCAGTATAAATTAAAAAATCAAGCAAAGGAAAAAAAAAAAAAAAAAAAAAAAAAGGCACACCACACATCCACACATTCTCCAGAGACTAGCTAGATAATGGAAAAATACTAAGCAAGCAAAAATTTACCCCGAGGAGCTAGAAACATGAACTTGGCAGTATACTATAATGACAAGGAGTTGCTTCATGACTTACTAGCAGCCACGCTTCTAGACCTGAATTTAACTGAGAACTTCACTAGACAATGTTGAGCTTATCCAAAAAGAACGGCATTGTGCAGCATGGATTTGTTTTGGGATTTGAGCCATGTAAACTAAAAAAAATTATTAAACTTTGTTTCGGTAAGAAAATTCAACATTTTGGTTAGAGTTTTCAGATTCGTTGAATTTCACATTAAAATATGAGAACAAGTTGCTGAATTATTTATGAGAGATACTGAATATTGCTCAAACACCTTAATTCTGACCAGAAGTAACTTTCATTATGTTTCAGGTACAAGCTGCATGGGAAAACACTGCATTCTCTATCTGTCCTCCTGAAGGAATGACATGCCAGTATTTCCTAAGTAGAAAAAATAGAAATCTAACAGAAAGCAGTACGAAAAACTGCAATCACAAATCACAAATATTATGCTTTTAAAAGGGATAAAATTGCAATTCCTACAATCTCCGAGGGGTACAAAAAGTACATGTGCAAATGCTATTTTTCATCTTAGTTGCACTCTGATGACCAATGGTAACTAAATACTTTAACTACACTAAGATTAAAGGAATTTGCTGCTATCACTATAGCAACCATCTTAAAGAAACTAACATGCTCAGCAACCTGGAGGCTAAATTTAGACCTAATACACAATAAAAACATAAATACAACAATAAATCCTACATATTCATTTCTATGAAATGTAGTTGCTTTTTTCACAGCAAGCATAAATCAGTCCCACCTTTAGAGGATTACATAAAAATAAATAGATTCATTAATGTCCAGTGTACTAATGAGCAATGGGTGAAGTAGGTGTTAATTATGCCACAGTAAGATCCAAGAAAAAAGCCCCAGTGAGCACTTGGAGGTGTGTACAAGTTGAAGTTTCCTCTCTATGTTCGTGTATTTAGAAGTACAGAATGATGCAGGCTGATGACAGAAACATGGTCACCCCACATTCTATGATGGAAACTTTAGATGCAGTATTTTGAACAAAGAACTTCTAAGGATTAATTAAACCCAGCACAAACCACCACTCGGTTGCTTAGATTTTTGCTGTAAAAAGTCAGTATTTCCCAACCAAAAATTTTAGGCTTTCTCTGTACTTAAATTACCTGTATAATATAATGCAGCACGTACTCTCTTAGTAAAAATTTGTTTCCAAGCTTCATGCTAAATTCCTTTTCTAAAAAGACATTAAAAAGTTAACCAGAAGTCTATGCTATTGGGATGTTTTCCAGAAATGTGAAGGTAATTTTTTTTTTAAATGCACTTCCATAGTGCAACTCTTTCACCACTCTGACCATTTAATTTTTCCTTGTGTAAGTGTCTCCAGACTTTTCAGAGGTCATTTCAACAGCAGACAGCTTATAACAAAACCATTAGCAGTTTGGCTAGCTTAAGGAAACCTCTTACTTTCCTTTTTTGTTTATTATCACTGCATGAATCTGCAGCATATGAGAGTTTATAATTTCTCAGGCTTGTTAAATTCATGTTAAAGGTCTGTTTTCTTGTTGAATAAATTTTGTTCATATAATGCTGCCTATTTCATATACTGAGTCTTTAATAGCACCTTTGGTCTATGCGCAACTCACAGATCAAAACAGAGGACTAAAATAGGGGTTGATGATGCTATTTACATGTGTGATTCCTGCTGTCTTCTTGTTAGTAGCTTTAATATAATAGAAGACCTTGTCTGTTTTGTAATTAACACATCTTTACTGGAGAGATATTTGGAAGTGATTGCTGTGAATATACTGGTTAGTAAAATAAACACAATCACACACCACTTTCTGTTATCAGACAAATTTGTGAATTGTACACATTATACTCCAGATCAACAAACTGTGATATAACAGCCAAGTAGAAGACACATTTATATAACCCTTTATTTTTCTGAAAATATGTATTCAATCTGACCTTGCAAATATAATTAGCTTGTGGGATGTGTGGATTTCAGTACCATGGATGCTTTACTAATTGCAGTTCTTGGAAATAGATACTAAATATTTGGAAGCTGCCAATACAAAATAAAAACTACATCTTTTTGTACATCTGTCTTAGCTTCAAAATGCATAATAATCTAAAAAACAATAACTATACAGCATTTTTTTAGCATTTGCCTGGGGTCAACAGCCCACACTAGAGTCCATATAATGTATTTTTAGAAAGAAAATTTACAATTCTGTTCTGTGTAAATTTCAGGACAGCTATAATTAATATGATTCAAATTTACTCACAATTTAAGATGAGCACTGGACACTTCAACTGCTAGCTAGATAAAAATCTGGCCTCTTATAGTCTCCACATAGTTATTAAAAAGAATGGCTTGATTAAAATTTAGGATGTTTAGTAGCCAGACTTCTTTTAGCTTCTCCTGAAAGTGTGAATATTTATATACATATATATATAATCCATTTTTCTAAGACAGTCTTCAAAACTTCGTGGGGTATTTAAAAAATAAAAAAGATATTAATTCGAGTACTTTACACCCTTGATTCTTAAATCCCTCCAATATTAAATTTCCAAACAATACTGAATGAAATAGTCCTGTTTTTCAAGTCCCACTATATTTTAGTGGTAAACTTCAGTTAGCAGTAAGTCAGCCTTTACTGTTCAAATTAAAAAAAAAAAATCTAACATCAATATTTTTCCAGTGAAGAATCTATGGCATATGGTGACTATCTTTAAGAATGCATTGTGTCCTTGGAATTCAAATAGCGATGTATTGTTTATGCCATATGTTTATGAACAAACATACCAGTGCTGCAAGACAACTGCAAAGGAGAGAGTGTGGTTATGCCAGGTATGGAAAAAGAAGTAATGTCCCATCTAAAATCTCTTTTATCACCTGCAACTGACCTGTTATCAACTGCTTAGTTTGTTTCTAGATTCTTTAAAAATGAAATGGAACACGTGACCAGAGAAGTGCAGCTCAGGTTTATGACCATTTCGTTATTTATGCTGCCATGCACTGTTAGACAACTACAAGTGAAGAACATCTTCTGTCCCCTGCAAGCCCACAACATAAAAAATTCAAAGAAATCATACTTTTTATGCCATTTCCAATGAAAAGCACTAAGAACTGAAACTGACTCATGCCAAATGCATATCACTGAATTGCTGTGATTGTGAGTTTGAAGTCTGCAACATGGAAATTATTTATAAAATGTCAATTTTAGCTCTGGAAAACATATTCCTAGGAGTATGTGCATTTTCCTTCTCTATCCTTGGAGAATTATTTACTTGTGGTCAAATCTGAAGTACAACTTCAATATCCATACTGGAAGGGGAAGAGAACTACAGCATAATACATTTATCTTGACAAGTGAGAGCATGCATCCGTAACTCCCAAGTAGCTGAGCCACAAGTTTTAAAGCTATATGCCTTAATGAAGATAAATGGACTATTCTACTTCCACCACAGCAAAAGGAAATTAAACATTTAATACTTTTCAACGAAGTCTTGGAACTTTCTGTTTTAGTGAAGGGCATGAACTGAAGTAACCTGTGTAAATGGTTTAGTAGGTAAACATACATTACCTAATTAAATCACAACAAGTCCAAAGAACATTACATAACAAATTTTAGAACATTAGTATTGATACTAACAATTTCAGCACTCCATTAAAAAAAAGAGGAAGTAAAATATGCAAAATATGTTAATCTGGATACATATAACTACTCTAGAAAATGTAACCAAACAGTGGTGCGCTGGCAGTAATAAAACTTTGTCGTTTATGCCTAGGTTTACACAGTCTGAACTGGAAACACCAAGTGGCCCACTCTGTGATGCAGATGCAATTAATCTCCTACAAAGATGATTCTCCAGGAAAAAGAACATCAATCTTTCCTGAATCAACAGTGATCAAACCCAGAACAAACATAAAACTTCCTTACTCTCCAAACCACGCTCCTTCCTATTGAAACTTGGTTCTTGCCTAGATCAAACCAGGATGTTTCTGTCCAGTCAATGGTAAGAAATAGCATAGTACTGTGAGACTATGAAAATGTACTATACACTGTGCAAAATGTTCAGAAATGTACTCATGATACTCCAATCAAAATTATATACTGCAAAGTTATGTTACCCAATTCAGAATTTTTCCCTTTACAATAGAAAAATATTAGCAAATCCAGTTCTAACAATAGAAGTTGTTCCAGTTATAAGACACAAAATTGTAGGCATCACATTTTAAAATACATTTTCTTCTAAATGCTATCTGTATAAAAATTCACAATAAACAGACATGTCTCTAAAGTAGTGACAATACAGTCGATTTACTGTTTTGTTGTTTTTAATTACTAATTTCAACCGTGTTACTAATTTTTAAATGTACCCGAAAGACTGTTGAGTTCACTTGTGTCTAGGGGAAGACTTACTATGGCAAAGATCGAGACACGCGCATGAAGGTGGGTGGAGGAGTTGGGTATATTAAAAAAGTCTTGTTAGGTGGCTCCAATCTGCTTACAGTTCTCACAAACTTAATTCTTAATGGGCTATTTTAAATTTCAGGCATTACACTAGTGTCTCCACACATCTCATTTGAAGGATTGCTCTTTTTCTGCCTTCTTAAAAAACAAAGTCTCTAAATCCTGTGGTTAATTCAAACAAAGAAGGGAAAAAGACAAGTTCAAAGGAAAAATAATAGCACTTTGATAAAAGAGTGGAGGTTTAAAACCATGCAATCTTTCAAAAAACTAGTGTAAGACATGTTCAGCTGAAGAAAATATTGAAGCTGATTCCAATATTCAGGAAATTAATTGTTGAATCGCTGTCTGCTATTGGTTTCAGTGGTTTAGACTAACAAGCAATTACCAAATTATGAAACCATTCACACACATATTTGCCTCGATAAACGGGGAAGATTTGCAGCACAAAAATGGAACTCACCAATCTGAAACAGTGTAATATACAGACAATTTAATCTACACTGGAGCATAAAAGTAGCAAGAGATCAAAACTACTTGCAAATCACTATTTTTATGGTAAGCACTCAACAAAAAGACTATCTATTACTCTTCAGAGTAAAAAACTGAAATCAGGTATTAACAAACCTGTAATGCTCATATACATGACTAATTACACACAACTGTCACCTAGACTTACAAGTACCAATGGACAAAACAGGGGAAAGAGTTTGCTAAAACAAGTCCTCCAGCTCTCCTCAGGGTCTTCATTTGTGTAAGGAGGATAAACCCAGCATGTATCTTTCTCTCTCTCCAGCATGGTAAGAGTAACTTTTTTCATACTTCAAAAATTAGTAAAAGAACAAATGACAAAGTTTAGCACATTTTTTCCTTTTAGAAGAAAATTCTAAAGATCTTATAAGTTGAACAAAATAAAGCAATTTTCAACTACCAATGAAAAGAAACTGCATGCACAAAATGGTTTCAGACTACGGCCCACATTCTGACTCTTTGAAGTAAAAAACCTTCCAGTTCCACAAGAGCTTGCTTGGGCCTCAGAACAAGCTTCTTCCATGATGTATGTGGCAGGAGACAGTAGTAATAAACTGAAAAGAGGAGCTACTGACCATATGCATACAAGGGGAAAAAAACAACTGCAAGAAAAATAAAATATTGGAACAGGAATTGCCATGAAGCTGTTGAATCTCAAGACTCAAGTGGACAAAACACTAAGTGAGCTGACCTAAACTCAGTGTTGACACTGTGCTCAGCACAAAGTTGGGCTAGATGATCTACAGAGATCATCTCTCAAATAGAATTACTTTGATTTTCCAGGCTACCCAAATGTACGAATTTTTTCTTCTTTTACCATCTGAATGAGTTTAAGGTAAGGATAAAGTACCACAGCAAAATCCTCTTAGGAAAGTGGCAGGTTCTGGTTTAAGCACAAGATTAAGATGCATAGCATATTTGTTTTTAACTGTCAGAGGTGACTGAAACAGAATTTATTTAAAAGTCATTGCAAAGACGACTGTTTTCCTCAGCAAACAATTACAAAAAGAATTTTGCAATAAACCAACAGATCTTTCTACAAATACTTCTGACAGTGCCTTGCTAGGAAAAATTATGGCTTAAAAGAAATGAAAGTTTGCTGTATGAGTAAGAGATTTTGCTACCAATCCTGCTAAGCACCACAAGAGCCAACGAGCTTCTCAGATGTACAAAATGGACTTCTGACAATTTTGGATATTTTACCAATCCTTATGCAAGCAATTACTAATCAAGGGAAACCAGTTAACTCGCTCAGAAGAAGAAATAATTTAAAATGGTGGCTTTGATATACTAAAGATTTAAAGTTTAAAACAGTTCACAAAAGAAAACACCACCTTTTTCTTTTTAAATTTAACAATATCATGAGTGCAACACAGTAAGTTAATGCTTTTGGAGTTAAAGATACTATGTTACAGTGGGTTTACTGTAGTTATATTTTCCTTAAGAGGTGATGAACAGCTGCTAAGTTAAGGTCCAAAAAAACACACTTATTTTTAACATTTGGCAAAGGTTTATGGTTCTCGGTACAGACATTTCAAAGTGTATGTTGGAAATAAATATGAAATGTCAATATTTAGCTTTATTCCAGATCTTTAATGAAATTACTGCTTCTGTGGAATATTCTAAATACGTATTACAGCTTCCATTGCCCAGATTGGAAAACTGGAGGGGATAACAGAAAGGTTTATTAGTAAGTATAAAATGAAACAACAGCTAGCCAGGTTGCCCCACTGGCCATATTTCAGCATGTTTACTTTGACTTCATTCAGAGAAATCAAGCTAAAAAAAAAAAAAAGTCTAAACAAAGCTTTTGCTCTCTGGGTTCTGAGAACACTGACCTTCAGTTAAAGCTCATTGATCTGTTGTGAGTTTATTTTACAGACAACTGAAGTACTATTAGCCTAAATATTGCAAAATATGGTACACAGTCATGAAAAAACATACTTTGTGTGCAAGAATATGTATGTAGAGTAGTAAGATCAGTATTCAGAATTAGTTGTCCTTCATGTGTCCTACTATATTTATGCAAAAATATCCCAGTGCTAAAATGGTCATTAAAGCAGTTGGCATTTAATCCACAGATCTATATGAGGGGTGTATTTTTATGTAAGGATTTTATGGGACTCTTTATTTTTGCTCATTGGCTTTAAGACATAAAATGACTTTGTTTTTTTTTTGTTAACTGATGAGAATTACAGATATACTTATCTTTAAACTGCAATCATACAGCCCTGTTCTACGTAGAAAACATGTATGGAGATGAGGCAGTTAACAAAGAACTTCACAAATTTTCATTTTCTACAGTAACAGGGCAGACTGCTTTTCAATGTTTTAGCTAGTCAAGGTGAACCTGAGGTTCCTCATCAGAATTCACTGCAACTTTCTGACACATGAAAATAACCTCTGCCCCAGTTATTCTTCACTAGCACAGCCATGACTGCTTCACTGACCATAAACCATAGCAATTTATATGGGCATGGACCTGCCCTGAGGCAGGTTTAAAATTAGCTAATGTGTTATTTTGGACTTTGCTTTTAAATACATCTAATCTCAGACAAAACACACCATATTAAAACCTTCTATGCCACATGTTCACTGTATTTTTTTGCCAGACAGTCATGCTAGTGTAAGGTATAATGAGTAACGATCTTGGACTCACGTAGCTAAAGCCCACCAGTACAGCAGTCACTACACCAGCAAAATTACCTCTGCAAGGTTCTTCATCTGCTGGTGCTGACAAATGCAGATGCTTCCCCGAAATAGGCTGAGCTCGAGCTCTCTAGCACACGAAGAGGCTCTGGGTGCCATAATAAGTTAGCCAGGCACATGAAGCACTGAAACCTGACCTAAGAAACCTCCCTGAACTCTAACATAGCTGTTCTTCTCTCAGTTCATCCAAAATCCAAACACATTTTAGTATAAGTGATCTTGCCAACCAGGATCATAAAAGTCGAACACATTCCACATCTTCCAAATCAAGAAGTTAATTACAAGCGCTATTCATAATTTGGGAGATTCTTTTTATTTCTAAGCTTTAAAGGATGCACTTGCCAGAAACATGACAGATGTAAATTTTTTTTAATGTGAAACCTGAGAATGTAATTTAATCTGCTGACTGTAGCAGCTAAAAACGTGTATGAAAAACAAACATTACAAGACTTCCAGTAATCTCAAGTACTGGCAGCAATGCCATAAGAGCAGCTGTAACTGAGAAATGCTTAGATGGACAAAAATTTATTCACATTCAAAATAAATATGCCAAAGATTACTTTATTGAAGAACTCAAAGATCTCAAAGATAGACATCTATGTCAAACAACAGTGGCAATAAAATTATTTTAAAAAGAAGCACTTAGTCAAGCAAGTGTGTTATAACAGTTGTGTGACTTACTGGGAGGCTTTTCTTCTTAATGGGTTTAATAGCTAGTGAGGTCTAAATTAATTATTAGTAATAGTCTTGACAATTATATTTTGACAAAATAAAAAGAATCTTATTTCAATATTTCTATTGGAGTGGGAAAATAAAAGTTCTAGGAAAAATAAGTTAGGAATAATTAAGTGTTCTACTGCATCTTTCTTTTCCCCCACTAGACTACCTGTATTTTCTTCTACTCTTTATGCAATTTAAAAAGGAACAAAATTTATACAGATGACTAATAGCTTCCAAACAACCAGAAGCTAATAATTTTTCAATTGCCTGTTACATAAACATATTTGGTATAAAATTCAGAATTAAAAAAAAAAAAAAAGCAACTGAAAATGCAACTGTAGCTTCAGAACATTCTGCTATGAAATTAAGAGAACCCATAGTGTTTGGTAGCTTTAATAAGATCTGCCTCACAGGAAATATGATACTACAGTTTTATAGAAGATGAACACTTTTAAAATATTTATAAATTTACATTAATATAATCCATATATACCGTGACGCATTTCAATAATTATTCCACAATACAATGGGAGTGCATGCTCAAACAAAACACCTCAGCAGTATTTTAAAGCAGTAAACCACCTAGCCAATTTCTGTACGTTCTGTAGTTTTTCTAATCCACTCTCCCTGTGGTTGAGCAAAATCGAATTGCCTCTCACATTTGCAGACAGCTCTGTGAAGGTGATAATAGAGCTGCTCCCTGCTGTCATGAGGCAGGAAATAGGAAAATGGCATATGGGGCTAGAAAGAAATAAAAAGAGAACTAAACAAGAACAAAAGAGATTTCAACAAAGGACAACTATAACCCAATATGCTTTGCAAGTTAATCTCTTTTCATAATAATTTAACGTACTTAATCATTTATCTGCACACTTCTCAAAAATCCAAATGCTTAATATCAACTTCTCTGTAAAGTTTTATTGCCCAAAACATTTGGAATAGAAATTTTAATACAAATCATCAGATGCAATGCCTGCAAATTAATGTATTCTTAGTACCCATGTTAAGGGGCTGAACCTATTCCAATCTGTTAGTAATTGATCTTAGATTTTGTAGCTAAAATGTAATACATAAAACAATGTATACTTGGATTATTAGTTGTAAACCTGTTGAGTGACACCTGAATAGCAAAATATTGAGAGGATTATGACTGGTTATGTGTACTGACAATATCAAAGACTTCCAGCCTGTTTCAGGACTACCGATATAAGATGCACAACAAACTGGAAATCCTTTCATTTACAATGAGATTTTTGTTTTAATTTTCTTTTTTTTTAATACAGTATGGGCCTCCAAAAATCAAGTACTTACACATACTTCTATATTAAATCTTACTGAAGTACCTTAAAAATAAAAAGCAAGCCTACTATACCTTTCCTTTTACACTCTGAATGGGATCCACCACCACAGCAACAGCTCTTTCTGATAAAGCTTCAAAGCTCTGCTGAGTATTGATATCTACACCAGACAACCAACAGCCAAAGCCAGGATGACTATGGTACCAACCAACTACCATCTCAGGTCTGAAACAAAAAGGACATTGAGATTCTTAAAAATATAAACACCTATCACAAGAAGAAAGAGGAACATATCAGGGCATAAATTAGGATAAGCTGTGAAAAAACCACCATTAGTAATATTTAAATTACTCATCATAGTATGGTGAAAACATGGACATGAATAAATGCGACAAAAGAGGGCTATCATTAAGGGATACACATTAGCAGTGGTAGATCATGCTTTCAGTTTTTCACCCTGTTACCACACCTTCCCTGAACCAGTTTTTACCCTTTCAGCACTTGAGTAAATATCCACTCTTTAACTCCTTGGCATCGAAGGTTGAATTTTCACGGCACAAAGTCCATTTCAGACATGGACAACGGGAACCAACGGTGGGAAAGGATTAAATATCAATTAAACCAGCAGTAGAACTAGGAACTCAGTCAAAAAGCAATTTGCACTGTTCTGTTCAGCTGCTGAGCCTTTTGCTAACATTAATTTTGAAGTTTTTCCCACAGTAAAAGAATTTGAGCAAGCAGACGACAACTGTTGAGAGGTAGGAGTGAAATAAAAATTTGTTCAAATACTAGGATCTTTTACAAAATTATTTTCCCTTTCTTTTCATTAAAATTGCTCATGGATAAGCTGTAACTTCAAAATTTTTAAAAATCTTATTTAAAGGGTTAAATAAAAAAATCAATGTTTTAAGCAGGTACTGTGTAGTAATCGCCTATGCTAAACTGAGCAGCATTCTAATCTTTCTGGGCGATAATCAAAGCTGTAGGTTTAACAGGAGTGACAATCTCCTGACAATCGAAATGCACGAGGGGGACTGAATTACATGCTATGCTACTCACCTAATTTCTAGGGCAGTTCTTTATTTTTAAACATTATTAATAGCCCTTAGATCACTAGTTTTGCAGAAAGCCAGCTGTTCCTCCTAAAAACCGTGGCGGGAGTACTTGTTACTGTCAGCCCTCTTTACAGTGACTTACCTTCCCGTCTGTTTCAGCATATCCAACATTTTTGCTTGAAATACAGGATCAACTGCCTCCACACTGACACCCTAATTTAAAAGACAGACAAAAATCATAGGAGTTGTACATGAAGCAATATTATTTTTTAACTTGTAACTTTGCACAAACAAAAATATTCATAAGCATCTGTTTAAAAAGGCAACCTGAATACTTTAGTACTACGTGACAGAACTCCCTTAAACACAAAATACAATTTTTAGAAATGTATTTCAATGTGATTTTTAAAATGCTAGAAGATTATTTTAAATTGCTTTTTAAGCAATCTTTACTATGAATAAACATGATTAAATAGGCATAGGAATTCACATTTTTCTCCTCTGTTTGGTCTGCAAACAGTGGCCTGTTGTTTCTCCCAAGTTCAGCACTACACATTTTATTCAAGATAAATATCACATATTGGCTTTTCGCGGATTTTTATAGTACGCACATGTATAAACTCAGGACAAAAGAATTTGAAAATTCTATGGAGTGCAGCTCTGAGTTACAAAGGAATCATCCCATGCTTGTTTTAAGAACATTTCATTCTAGTTACACAAAATAAAGCATCATAAATTCCAATTATGCCCCTCGACTCCTCTCTTTAGTCTGTTGATAAAATGGATATTCATACTCAAAATTTAAATACATATTTTTTTCAAATCACAGAAGTATCATATAAGAGATATGCAACTAAGATCTGCCAAAGAGAGCAAGTTTGAAGTATATCTAGTTCGAAGTTTATCTATAGCACCATCACAGTTAGGGGCATGCTACACTTCTAATCAAACCTTTTACATTTTGAATCTTTCTGCTGGCTCATAGTATATGAGTTCTGAAAGTTATCCATTTATAAGTCTTATAAGTCATATTATACCAATATATTTATACATACATAAGGACATAACATCTTCATATATTGATAGACACACTTAAGTAGTAGTCTTTGCTAAAAGAGTTTTGACTACATTATTTTTTTTCTGAAACCCTTTAACCATTATTGCTTCAATGAGGTAAAGCACAAAAAGCTTTTAAAAAAATAAATTTACCATATGGAAAAAAAACAAACAAGCAAATAAAATTTTCAAGGTCTAGATGCAAAGAACTCACCGTTCCAGACTGTGGCATTGCAAAAACGTCAATCACTCTAACAGTATAATCATCAACAAATTCCCCAAGCATCAGACCCATAACTTCCATAGGGACACCAGCACGACCATGCTTCAACATCTGGAATTAAGACCAAATGACACCATATGTTTAATAGAAGGTTCAAGTTTGATTTGAGGTAGTTCTCTCAGCCTTTGTTGATCTATAGCTAATTTGCAACTTGTAGCACTTTTGGAAACTGTAAGAAACTATAAAATAGTAAAAACAAAGCCGATGAAAGAGAACTAATTAAAGTAAGTTTCTGAGGGTTCCAATCAGTATTAATTTATTCTTAAAATTAGCCTGGCCAGCATTAGGCAACACAAGTCCAATAACTCTGGACAGCTGCCAGGTGCTCTATCTCCAGTATTATATTCAGACATAGTATGCACACAGAACACTTACTTTCAGCAGTGCAAGGGAAGAGATATAAACCTGTTCTGCTGTATCGACTGCAGGAGCATCTGTTGGTGGCCCCTATAAAAAGAATAAACAATTATTTCCACCATCATTGTTATGCTGCAGTTTCTAAATATTTCCTTTTGTTTTGCATATTACAAAACTTATAGAAAAATGCATACGTAATTTTGATTTTGTGGGTTAGGTGCAGTTGTTACAAACAAAATAAAAAAAACGTACACCCAACCCCCAAACCCTTCCTTACAGCACCTTCTTTCACTAACATTATTTTGTAATAGGTCACCTGGCCATCATCCTGTCTTCCCCTACCCCAAACAACACAGTCTAAAGAGCAATCTTACCAGAACCACTCAAATATAAAGCAGGCATGTATTACACTGGATACAAACCTGTTACAAGCCATTCAGGCTAAGAGTCAGATCTAAGTTTCCATTAGTCAGCCTTGCTGCAATGCTAACCTTCGTCAGCTGTAAAATATGGCCAGTTCTCCAATTAACTATGTGTTTCTTACAGTGGTGTGAATGTAAATGCTGCTGGGCTAGCATGATTAACTGGCACCAACACAAACAGCAATTTCCCTTTGCTTCATCAGCTTTCAGCTAAAGAGGACTTGCAGATAAAGGCTATGGGAGTACTTTGCAGATACACTGGTACAGTGAGAGAAAAAACGGACCTCTGATCCCTAGGCGGAAAAGCTGTGAACAAAATACTTTGCTCTTTGCCTTATGAGTAGTTATTCAAAAATTAGCACAACTGTCCCAGGTGTGAATGATTGGTTGAAACAGGTTCTGTGTACTGTTGAAATTGAAAAACACAGGAGGCAGCAGTTTAAATGTCCCTTTCTCGAGGAGCAAAAGAAATATTGCTCTTATATACAGAATTCCATATCAGCATACCTCATTGCAGCCAATTAACAGCACATTCATTACTTTATTACAAAATTGTATACAACATATTTCTGAAAAGACACAGCTTACTTCTGCATGAGGTGATGTAAACTTAGAAGGGCAACAAAGCAACTATGGAAGTATGGCAAAAAAAAAAAAAGATACTCCACAGCAAGTTAAAAGAGGAAAAATGGTGCCTTTACACAAACACTTTTTAGATTTAGAACTTTGATTCCACAGTTATAAGCAAAACTGGGGGAAAAAAGTTTCAAACGAATTCTTAATTTTTCACTTTAAGTGAAAAAATTCAATGCAACGTGCATCCACGTGACATCAAACAAGATACAGCAATCAACACAAGCCATTACTTCCTGAAGATAAAACTGGATACTTAAGTCATCAACACATTACATTGTATAGGAATAATCCTTTCTGCATACTCTGATTTTCGCACACACAGAAAAACATCAGTCTTCAATATAAAGCTTTAAAGACAGTAAGAAAATTCAGTTGTGGATTTTCCCCCACCACTAAAGTCAATTAATCTATTAGTTCTATATTCAATCTTTATATTATAAATCCAATCTTTGTATTTTCAAACTCACATATATGCATGGATCTGTCAACCATACCCACTTCCTAACAGCTTCAAACCTCTATTTCCAACTTTGAAACTGCTGACCATCATCTCTCCATATTTGCCCTTCCTCACTTCTTACTACTCATTGCTAGTTCTTCTGTCACTTTGGCCTTTTCATCAGCAATCTTCCAGTGGATTTTCCTGCTTTTCACCTTCCATAGTATTCTCACCAAAGGTCCATTTTTCATCAACCTCACCCCTTCATCAAGTATTTCCCTGGCTTAGCCCTAGTCCAACAGTGAGATGCTCCTCTAGCACTCAAGCTGAAAAACTCTATGAGCAGTTTTTCAGAACATTTCCCAGAACCAAATGGGCAGAGCACCTGCATTACTTATACCGAACTTTCTACAGTTAAATTGTTTGACTGGCAAAGCTTCAAATGCCCAGTCATTTTGTAATGCTTTTCCCATGTTTTTTTCTCCATAAACATGTCAGTTTACTTTTTCAACTCTATCTCTCCTGCTTTAAGTCTATTCACTTTGCAGTGTTCACTTAGAATTTGGAAAGCACAAAGACTCACATTTCCACTTAATGCTAAGAAAAAAGCCCACGTAAGTTGAGTTTTAATTTTAAAAGTAACTTACTAGTTTGTTAACAAAACCCTTTTTCCATACATAAAGTTCTCCCAATTTTCCATCAGTTCTAGACCAGAGATGGTCTGAAGGGAAGACAAAAATAACTAGTAACCTTGCGCTTTAGGAAGAACCATAATACCCATGATGTGATCACCAAATGCATTCTACATTTGTTCCAGATTTTGTTTAATGTTTCACTGTAAGCAACCATCTCATTACACCATTACACCAGTTGTTTTTAAAATAAAGATTAGTGTAATAAAAATCTCCCCCAGATTAGCACAAATAGTTCCATGATTTCTGGAAGGCTAATCTTAATGTTTGACTGAGACTAGATTCTCAAAAATCAGGAGTTGAACCGAAGTTTACTCCACAGACTATGGCTCTTGAATGAGCTCTCTTCTATGGAATTTCTAGTGTCTGTTAAAATCACACTGACAGCTGTCCTGCAGCTGAGGTATTAATCACAGCTCTGTCCTCTATATAGATGCCGTTGTCCTCAGCTTTTAAGAGCTTATTCTCCAAAATTTTTCTCATTTTAGGACCAGTCAGTAGATTCACCACTCACAGGGAGGAAACAAAGCCAACGTTAATACATTTTCCTTCTGTAACAAGGAAAATTAATCACCTTTAGTTTAAGTGAAAGTAGGAATTAAGACAGGGTGTTCCTAATATTTCCTTATGATTTCTATACTCCTTGGAGCATCCAAATGCTCATTTACCTTGATGATGGTCCAGAAGAGGGGATACTTAATATTATACTTCATCAAATCTTTAGGCATTCTATGAGATAAAATAGTTTGTTTTCAAAACTTAGGTTGAATTCCTGTTGCCAGCACCCATAGTCAACTATTTATTTACAGCATAGGAAACACTGATAATTGATAAAGGAATTTTTCATTGGTGTAAACCAACTTGCTTAGCTTTTGCTATTTTTTTTTAAAGCCACAGTATTCACTGTGAAGGAATTTACATATTGAATGTGTTTAAATACGTATAAAAATTACTACATTAAGGATTAGGAGGTATCAACTGCATACTTCACTGCTTCATTCTAAGCACATGCAAGAGATAGTAAAAATATCAAACATGAGCTTCCACTCTTACCATGCAGTTCAACCAATTTACCTGAACTTGTAAAAATTAGCTAATGGTAGTACACAAGGCAGGTTTGTTAATCTCAGTCATCCTATAAATACACAGCACATACCAAGTATTTCCTTGGTCACTGATGCTTCTTTGTGTGACCTCACTATCTCCTTTCCGTCTGCTCTGTTCTTCTTATAGATTTTAATTACTCACTAAATTATGAGAAAATGAAAGTCTTCATTGCACCGTACCAATTGTGTGTATTAATTTTCATGTTAATATTCCTTCCTTTGTTTTGAATATTGATTACAACGAACTGCTCAAAAGAGTACTGAAATTCAGGAATTTGGAGGAGGAAATGATCCATAGGTCAAGTTTCACATTATTTTTCTGCCAAAGATAAACTTCCACATAAAATACTATAAGCATGCATTTGTATTTCTACAGAAAATTCTAAACCAAAGTTCATCAAATTCTTAACATAAAACTTTTAAAGATTTAACAGATAAAACCAAATGGAACTTGGGTCTTCCAAGCAGTTTACTTGACTTTAGATGATTTGAAAAAAGAGACATTTGGAAACTGGAACCAATTTCTTCCACCTCTGATCACCTCCTTTTCCACAAATGGCTGATAATCTAACACAGCCCTGGAGTGACAGCCCCAGCTTCTGCGTGTTAGTTACACAGTATGTGGGAGCCAGCTACGAGTTACGTGTTTTGAGATCTCTTTGGCCTGTTTCTGGTAATCTTTCACAAAAGTATATGCATTTCTTTCATCAAGCAAAGAAGAAGAAAGATTTTATTAGCTAATCTCTACATGGAGGCAAGTATTTTACACTGACCCTCCACAGCATGTGCTATTACCACTGTTCATAAACTTCACTGCCTGCCAACTTTAACAAAGAAGCACCATCCTTACGAAGCAGAGCACCAAATTAAATTAACTGGAATCAGGAACCCAGACAAGAAAGCGTTTGTGTCTGCAATGCAAAAGAACTGCTGGTATTTTTGGTTACGTCATCGTATTCAAAGGACAGCTATCTCATTGCATAGTTTTGGAAGACTGTCCATCTCACTGCAAACAGCAAATATACCTACAGGTTGCATACCTACAGGTTTATTAGATTATTTCTTGGGGAATTAGAGAAAAATCCCATTTGAAAACTGCAAGGAATACTGAATATTCTTTTTCCCAACTATGCATATATAAGCTGGATATAGTAATTATCAAAATTAAAGAACTGCTGTAAAAAATACTGTTATGTGTTACTGAAAAATTGATGTTTCTTCCGAATCAACTCTATGTTTTCAAGTTGGTGAAACAAGCTGCCTGACGGCCACCTCATAAAAACCAGCCAAGCTCTAGATTTGTTTTTGTTTAGAATGGCAGAATTCCAAGTTCAATAATAATTGATAAAATTAAGTTACCACTATTAAAATACTTTTTTTTTTTTTTTTTTAGTAAGACTTGTAAGGCAAAAAGAATCACATGCAAGTTATGGACAGAAAATTACATTGTAATATTATATTACGCATGTTACTATTTTTGTTTCAAATAGTTAAAGAGAAGATCCAATATAAAAAGCAGTCCTTTACTTGGGCAGCCCTTGTTGACGAAGTGTTAAAGGCATTTGCCATTCTTACAGGATAAAAACTAACGCCTTGAAGTGTTACCTACTTGGGCCTTTTAGCAAATTTGTTAACACTTTTAGGTATATTACTTCACCTTTCTCTTAGTGTGAACTGATATCAATTATTTAGCCAATTTTATTATTAAATGTGAACTAAAGTGTCATTTTAGAGCACTGCTCTTTATTTGTACTATTTTAGATTTATTCAAATAGGTATAGAAAGCGGACTTGATTAATTACACAAGGAACTGAGAAATATTCCACAAATGGATACACTTGCCATTGTTTAAATGGATCTTAAACACTGCTCTGGTTTCATGCTAATAGCACAAAAGATGATTTTGAAATACATCATCGCTGTTTCAAAGAAACTCAGTTTTGCAGGGGCAACTGTAATAAAAACCCAAAGGCAGTCAACTTAAGTGCTGTAAAGCACATCTCAGCTTTAATGCACCAAACAACATATTACCGTGTAAAATAAAAGAATCATTATTACTTCTATTTATTTTTGTAACTGGAACAATTTAAACACAAACATAGGACACACAAGCAAACAATGACTGCTACCATGTTTTATTTCTTTCCCAGTAAGCTAAGAAAGAACCTTTTAATAGTTTAATTTTGTGAGTATTAAACAACTAGTGTGAAAAACAAGCTGCATGTAAACTATTTCTACTGCCTCTGCTTCAATGACTAGCTGAGGCAACCTGTTATAGGAGGTGTTAATTGGTAATAGGAGTACAAGTCAGAAGCATGTTCCCCATCGTCCTAACCCAGCAAGGCTGGGTCATTAAAGTGGAAATGAATTCTTTCATGCCGACTTAACCCTTTCACTACATATTTTCAGCTGTTATATCCAAAGACAATTGAGAAAAATTAGCTAAAAAAACCAACAAAACAAAAAACCAAGACAAAAACCCCCTTTGCATTACTTTTGAATTTATTTACCCCACAATTTTTCTTCACTACCCTTCTCTACCTCTTCCAAAACATGTGTTTCAGGTAAAGATGACATTTCAGTATGTAGGTAAGGGGGAGAAAGGCAACTGAGGTATAAACGCAATGACAATCATTATAAAATAATAATTTATCATATTAAAAGACGCATGGAAGGATGAGGCACTTAAAGTGAGCTTATAACTACCATTTTGTAGAGGTAAATTCAACTTTGTGTGTATGGCTTGGTACAAGGGAAAAAAACCCACTACAAAATACTGAAAATACTAGCTGCAGAGAGGACACAAACATGAGCAAGTGTGCAGAGGAGGTAGAGGTTTTAATGACAGTAAGGTCTTAAAAGCTCACCAGAGTACCACTGCTCTTCTCTACTTTTTGCCAGGAAGTGGTACAACCTGCTGATATATTGATAAAAGAATAAGAAATTTCTTAGATCAGCATAGTGCTTTTTACACATTGCTAAGCCTAAAAATATAAGCAGAGTTGGGATTGTGGAACAATTTTTTTTTCTGGACTGAGACAATACACTTATAGAAATTACCAACTCATATTACGTCAGTGGAAGTGGCAAAGGGAGCGAGGCATATTCTGGAATCTCAATGGTTCTAACAACTTTGTCATGACAAGCACCAGAAGCCATGTATTGCATTTTCTGCAGTACAGGAAGTTAACACAATCAGTCATGACAGAGAAAATTATTGAGGTCATACAAAAATATTAAAAAAATCAGAGAGCTCAATAAAAAAGGGAAAAATATATTACTTTGCACTGTGAATCACACACTAATTAGTGGCAATTTGAAATTTTATTGCTATTTTCAAGCTATTACACACACAATTTTGTAGTTAGTTCCACATCAACAGGATTAGATTTTGAAGCTAGCATTATGTCTAAACAGTTTGTATGTTTAGGTCCATTTTTATACCAATTATAATCAAGCATGCATAACAGACCACAAAATACCATAAGTCTCAACAAACAGCCTAGATTTCTCAAAGGATCACATTGTCTTGTTACACCATATGTCAGATGAAATAAAAATTGTAGTAATATGTTTAGTCTCATAGACTCCAAAATGGAGAAGGGATACTAAAGGAAATATTGTGGCATCAACTGCTACCTTAAATTGAAAAATCTCTGAAAAAAACCCCACCTTAACAGGCTAGATAAAAACGGTCTCAGTATGTTTTACAAAATTCTGTCTCCTAAAAAAAGTTTACCCAGGTTCACATTTACAACAGCAATATAGATGGACTTGAAATATATAACATTTCCCATCTCCCTTCCTCTTCAAAACCAAAATTACAAAACACAGAACTTTGTATAGCTTTGAGCAGTTGGTTAAACGGGTTGGGATCATAAATTTGCCAACACCTCTTTGGTGCAGAGCCAGAATTTTACTGCTTAGCTTTTCTGCTTGTTTAGGATTTTTTAGTTTCTGTGGGGTGGTTGAGTGGTTTTCTTTTTTTGTGTATGTGGGGTGGGTTTTGGTTTGTTTTCTTGCTAGGGATTTGGCAGGGGGAGTGAGGGGGTGGTTTTGGGGTTTTGGTTGGTTGATTGCTTGGGGTTTTTTGGCTTGGTTTTTTTGAAGGGTTTTTTTTGGTCAGTTTGTTTTGTTATTTGATTGTTTCTAATTAAGCATAATTTCAAACAAACTAGAGACTATTTTTATCAGGACACTCAGAGAACATTATTATTAGAAATAAATGTTTACTACTCAATATTAACATGTATTCATGATATGAAATTATTTACATATATCACCTCGATGCAATTTGCAATAGTTAGAGCTCCTGCAATGTTCCCAATACAACCATTGCATGAAATGGCTGCTTAAGTGTAACCTTCCCTGGGTCAGTGTTTCCGCTACCTTACCCCATTTAATCTACAGATTCCTTGAGACACGTAACACAAAGGGGTAGGTATGCCGTATGACTGCAGTTAATACTCCTTATCAAGCATAAGGACAACCTGGACTAGATGACCTTTAACTGTCTCTTCCAAAACAAATCATTCTATGACAATGTTATGGTTAGCAAAAAGCCGTAAGATCAGGGACACAAAACAAATCCTCAGTAACACTGTACATCTTTTTGAAAAGAACTATCATTTTTCACAGCCTCAATCTACTGGAAATAAAAAGAAAATCCAGAAAATACAAAGGTCAGTTTCATTCCAGAATAAAACCAGGATTAACCTGTTATCTATTCCCATCAACATTACAGAAGGTATCGGGATTTAGAACTGAGAGCCTTAAGGCAGATGACAAGTCAGTACCTGTAATTCTGTCTGCCTCCAGAAGTCTTGCTCTAATGTAGATTTTTAATTACCTTATTCTAGACACAGCTCTGCCAAGAAGGAGGTTTGCCCTCAGCAGGTTCTGCCTAAGCTCATCCTAAAGTACACTTCGTGAAGCAAAGCAGTTAAAGATGTCTTCTCAGCATGTAGAAGAATGCTCTGGGTTCTATATGCCTCTAAGTTCTCTGCTGCGAAGAGCTGGTTCTTTGGATACAAGCAGGTGAACTGGGAGACTCAGCAGCAATAGGCAGGAAGGTCAATTGTTTGCAACACTTGAAAAAAACAACCAATCAACCAACACCCACAGCCCCCCCAAACCACACCCCTATAATACAAAACCACTTCAAACTTCCCAGAAAAACTTAAAAGAGGACTCTTCTACACAGCAGGAAGAAAACAGAAGCCCTTGTTCAAAGGTGCTGCATAGTAGCATTGCAACTTAATATTCAATTGCATGGGATTTCAGAATTTCCAAGAGAAATAAATTAAATCAATCACTATAAGGCAGCTGTTTCCTGTCTGCAGAAAGGAACATTACAAGTGAATAGATGTAATGTAAAATGCAGGAAGATGTCTCTTCTTTAGTCTTTCTTCCCCATGTTCTTTCTCATTATGGCTACACTCATTTCCCTGTCCAAGCTCCTTTGTCTCTTCTAGGAAAAGTCGAAAGTCAGCTGGACTACACTGGCAATTAAACTGAGGAGAGAGAACCTAACTGCCTAATTATTAGAAATAGGGAAGTTTAAGAACTTCCCTATAGGCCAAGAAGAGGCAGCTAAAAATGTTCTCTAGAGTAAAATAGCAGATCAGAAGAAACTGTAATGCTCAGACACAATCCACTAGTTTTTTAGTTTTAGTTTTATGTTTGTTTGTGATCAATACATAAGACATGTCTGTAAGCGCAGCCATCCTACTTTAAGACAGCCTTTATAACACAAATTACACACAGAGTTTAAGTAAAATTGTATGACTGCTCCTAAACCAATTCTAGCAGGTCTCTCTTTCCTTCTCCCATTAGCCCCTTAGAAGACAAATCACATTACAATGACTCAATTGTACTACAAATGCATGAGAACTATACTGCCTTTGCAATCCCCAGCAACTTTCAAACAAGCCTAACGTGACCCGTGGAGTTACTGTCTCCAGCGAAACCAGACCCAGGCCACAACTGTACTCTAAATTTGATATGAAGCTTTTGTTGAACAGACCTGTACTAAAGCACTAATCAATGCAGTAAAACATTCATCCCAGACAATGAAAGTAAAACAACACAGTTTACTATCTCTAAGGTGTTTTTTTTCTCCTTAAAACAAAATCATATATTTTGTATATAAAAACTGATGCTAAGACTTTCTACAGAAGATAACGCAGGCAATTAAGTCTTCTGAACTTTCTATGGGATTTCATGTTAGATGTTTTTAATGGATAAAAAATGTTTGTCACTGAGAAATTTTTTTTATTCCTTAAATGGGTTGATAGCTTCCATGGAAAAAAAGCAGAACTGGAATAACCCACCCAAACTGTACACCATCTCATCTACTGGGAGTTACATCTGAGTTCTAGAAATAGTAACATTCTTCGTACTTGAGAACTTTGCTAGAAAATGTCTCAGAAGCAATGGCACAGAAATGATGCACAACTTTAAGAGCTTCAATTCAGATTTATTCCCCTGGCAAAATATTCTCAAAAGGCGTATTTGAAACTTCACATACATATGAGAAGCAGACAACAGCGCATCACCACAATTCAAACCACATAAAGCATACATACCCAGGAGACACAGAAAAGAGAAAGTTATACAGCTAAACAGATACTGAGATACCAGAACACTCTACAGCTTTACAAAGAAAAAGGCACTTCATTAAAGACAAGACATTTGCACCCTTCAAATTAAAACAAAACCTGTTTCAAGAATCAATGAACCAAAATAATTTTCAGTAAGATGTTAAGGTGTTGCAGTTTTTCCTGGTTGAGTTGCTGATGTCTTTTTTGTTTGGTTTTTTTTTTGGTTTGTTGGTTTTTTGGTTTTTTTTTTTTTTTTTTTTGTTTTTTTTTTTTTTTTGGTTTTTGTTTTTTTTTGGTTTTTTGTTTTTTTGGTGTTTTGTTTTTTCTTTTTTTTTTGGGTTTTTTTTTTTTGAGAGGAGGGATGGGAGTGTCTGGGTTTGTTTTGGGTTTGAGCTTTTTTTGTTGGTGGATGTTTCTGTTTACATATGGAAGATGCAAGATAAAGTCATATACTTCAAATGACACATCAGGTTAATGAAGCAACTCAAGGAAATTTGCATCTAGTTGTTAATTGCGAATGATCTACACTGAGCCTGACCCTCCTCTGTCTGCCAGACCATCAACTCCTCTCTGGAAGCCCCACAAAAGAGTGCACTGTGCTGTCTTCCAACACCCACCCCGACCAGATCAGCACATGAAACAGAACTTTAGATCAGCAGCAGGTCTCCCAAGTTCCCATGGTGCCAGAGATTCACTAAATAGGATAAGCATGTTCTGAAAAAACCAAGATCCTATGAGGGGAAAAAGGTTCTACAGCATCAAGCAGTGCAGTATTTGAAACCTCCTAATCAAAGTGACAGTTTTCAAGTGCCATTTACAATGCCCTAATCTGGAAACATCCCAGCTAACCCATCTGATCAACTATTTCACAGATGGAAGCACTTGATGGCTAATTGGCAAGTCCATGATTCAAATAAAATAGCTATCTGCACTTCTTTTTCCATATTCCACGTCAAGGTGTAAACACTCCTTACAAGACACAGGTCAGTTCTCTGTCTCCCCCTCCCTTCCCATTGGAATTTTTCCCCTTCCCCTCTGTCATCAAATATGTTAATTCAAAAATACAGAACCAGTTTTATTTTTCATCTATTGTACTAGAACAGTTGTCTGCACTAACAGAGCAGTGTAAATGAATATTTTCAAAAATCTATCAAGCAATAAAAATTACTTCAACAGCCTCTTTTAAAAGTGTCATTATTTCACTGCTCCCTATCACATCTGGATTCAGAAAAACAGACAGCATGTGCTGGTATGGACAAGAACTTGCTTAACTTGAATTACTGTTCTGAAAGTGTTGGGGAGAGAAAGCTTGGCTACAAATGCACTTAATTTGCTCACACCCTTTGCAGTGGGATTGCCTAACAGAGGCATATGTGGAACTGATTTCACCAGCAAACAATAGTTCAGAATACAAAATGAAGAGGAGTGTTGCTCCAAATCCCCTCCTGCTACATAAGCAGAATGCTTTTAGGTACCCCAGAAACCTGTTCATTTGTCTGCAGCAAATGTACAATGCAAACCAAAGTACTAAACCGCCAGTGAAATTCTGTGGTAGGCAGTATTCCAGGGGGACAAACAGGGAGAGACAGAAATGAATGAATCAGGAAAAAGATAAGTAGAAAAACCCAACATGACAAGGGGCAGAAGGAGAAACACAGGAGACCGTATAAGTAAAGAAAAACAAATGCATTGCCAAAATCTTAATTCCCTTGAACTACAGGAGGGAAATTGAAGTAGTAAGATTTTCTTTGAGACATCACAACACTTTCAATCTTTTACGTCTTTTCAAAAAGGCTTCAATCATTCATTCATCTTACGCATTTATCACAAGAGCATAAATTCACGACAAAACAAACTTATGGACCAGGTCTACAACACCAGTTGTGTAAGACATAAACAATTTCTGCATGAAGCAGTGCTCCAAAGGTCATACTTTTGGCATCAAGTTTAAAACTAAACACAGGTACCTTGCCATAAAGAGAACACACAGTTAATGGTCAAGTGCACTGTCAGGAAATACTGTGAATGGCTTGTGTGATGCCAAAAGCTGTAAGATTCTCTTCCCTTCTCCTCTCTTATCCACCTCCTGCCCCACTAAGGCAGCCCTTTGTCCACCTATGATTAAAAGAGAAGAAATGCCTCAAGAAAAGCCACAAGCCACTGGAAGGAAAGTTTATTGTTGAAGTATCAGTTTAAGATTACTTCCTTAAAGATTTGTTTAATAGCCATTTGAAGACAGGCTTAGGGTAGATGGGATTTAGCACTGACCACCTCTGGACAGCTCAAGGCCAATCAGCCACTCAATAGCATCCTGAACAAGCAAGAAGTAAGGAAAGGGAACCACAAATTCAGTGACAGCAGTTATCAAGTGTAATACACTACACCAAAAGACTTGAAAAACATATTGCAAACACACGAATTTAAAGTGCATTTGGGACAACATAGCTGAGTTTGGAAATTAAGAAGACCAACAAAAACCTAAATAAGACAATAATCAGAAGAGGTAATTTTGCCAAGGGGAAAGAGCCAAGTAACTGCTGCTCAAGAAGCTAAAGCAAGTCACTGAGAAAGAATGCCTTGGCAGAGATCGAACGGGAGCTGTGCTGACCAAGCATCTGCCGGCGCTTTAACATCAGTTACAAAGCAAATCAAACGGACTCTTAGCAGACTTTATGGGATGCAGTCCTCTTGCTAAGGAGACCCCAAGCTACACAAAAAAGAAATCTCCAAATTATGTGATAAAATTACTTTGAAAATGTCCCTTTTTCTACCTATATATGCAGATGATTCTTACACTGGCAAGAATGACTCAGTCAGATGTTTTTACTACATTCAACCTTTAGAACAACTGTGACATAGCAGTAAGGGGAACAAAAAGCTTTGTACTGTTGTTTAGAACACTCTAGTGAAAACGAATGGTAATAACTTTCCTTTCTAGCAGTACAAAATATATCCAAGAAATACCTTCCTCCTCTCTTCTATCTCAAAAATAACTGACTCACTCTGCTTTATCTCTCAATCTCAATTATCATCAATTGATACTCAGAATATAAGTGACCTTTGAAGGTCCATTAAAACACAGTATTTTAAGGACATAAAAATATTCTATTTGAAAAGCCTTGCTGCTGATTCAATAAACCAAGACTACAAATGTAGTCAACACATCCAGTGCAAGCAGCAACTTGAGTAAAGAGTAATTCAGTTTTATGCCTTTTTTTTTAATCCAACACATACTCATCAACTCATTTAAGAGACAATTACATATTTAAACAAACACAGAGCAGCTTTGCAGGCCAAAGCTACCAGAGGAGTTCAGTGAGCTTCCTCTGAATGTTATGTTCTATTGTCTGCCACAATTTTCTAGCAAGCTTTAAGTTAAAGATGAAAAATTCAGAAAACAGCAGAGAGTTAACCGTAAATTTGAAAAACAGCTTTGATATGCGTCAAGTTCAGAGAGGACTAAGAAGTGAAAGCTTGAGAGATTAGACTGCACAGATGTTAAAAAAATGAAGAGTCATGAAGCAGGCTGGCAGCTCAGAGGAACAAGAGAAATAACTGTTTAAGAAAGTGAAACTAAAAATAACTGAGGGCGGCTTGAAGATTCACTAAGAGAACGTGAATAGAATTTTAGCTATAAAAAGGGGAAAAAAAATTATGCACCAAAAGTTACAGCTTATTTGGCAAAACATCTAGAGTCTGTATATCAGCCTAGAATATTTCACCAAATGCTACAGTATTAAACTACTCCTGTAGTTATACTGGACACAAACACACCACACACAACCAAAAGAAGCTTCGGGTTCAGCAATTTCAAACATCCCAGAAGCAGCCCTGCACACACATCAACGAAGCCCAAGACATACAGAACTGATTCCTCCGGAAGAACAAGAGTCTGGATTCTCGATTTTGAAAGAGCCCAGGAGGCAGATGAGGAAACAGAGAAAGGCCAGCTACTGTAGCCAGCCAAGACTACAAAGGAAATTACACTGAAGCCCATTCCTTAAGGAAATAATTCTTCCTACAGACCTCAAACAAAGAAGTTCCTAATCATTTTTTCCCCTGTATCCAGAGTAATCAGCACAATGTAATCAGATCAGCTTGATTTTATTTTTGAAGACTGTTGGCCATGCCAGTTGATCAAGGAAAAAAGCACTAGGACTTGCTGCAGAGGTAGGAGAAGCCATACAATGTGAATAGGTCTCTCACTGGAACAGGACAGCTGCCAGGGAGACCTTTTTGCTGTGAGTAGTTACAGAAGTGAGGACAATCAACAAGAGCAGACACAATAAAACACACATACAGACAGCTACAACTACCCGTAAGTGATAAATTCAATTCAAATTACCTCTTGAAATTTACATATACTTCAGTATCTTACAATGCCCCATTCACAATGTGATTCAAGAACTGAAATATGTAATTTATGAAAGAGCAGTGGATGTGCTTGGCCATTTAGAATACCCTTCATGTTCTGAAATTCCATATTACTGGAAACTGTTTTTTTAAAAAAATGTATTATATGTTTCCAATGCTTTCCAATTCAAACTTTAAAACGCTCAGACACAAAAAGAAAGGTTTATAAACATTCTGCAAACTTAGTGCCAACACAGGTATTCATATTTACAAAAAAAAGGTCAGGTTGTAACAAAGATTTGCATATATATATAGAATCTCGAGTCAAAGATTGTTACTATGACCTGTTTTTTTGATGCTGTTTTAAAATATAATAGAAGGAATGTTCCAGAATTGATTAATTTTAAAGGAAAGATTGACAAGCTATATACTAACCTGTCCCAGCCCAGGCATACCTCCTCCCAGTCGCAGAAGTCTATCCATATTTCTAGAAAAACAGAAACAAAGGAAAAATGTTCCCAAACTCGAAATGTTTACTAAATTGCTATCTATATAATTCACCTTCAGTCACTCAGTATGTCAAAAATATTGGTGGTAATTACAACACAACATCAGACTTCCTGTTAATTAACACCACATATTAATTCAAGAAGCTGTCTTCCATGCTAATTAACAGACTTTGTTTTATTGCTTTGGTTTTGGGTTATCCCCATTTCTGAAGACGAAAACTCTTGTCAAAGTTCTTAAAACTTTCCCATAATTCAATTAATTGGGGGATTTTTGTTGCTTATGATCAGTACCTACAGCCAGAAAGTTCCTAAAACTTATTAGATATATAATCAAATTTACTTCAGTTTGCTCAGAAATCATCAATAAAAACGTTAAAGTAAGGATTTTAGCATCCTCATTAGTAAGTTCCACGCTAATTAACTTACAGCTTGTCAGTTATCATCAAAACTACATGTGAAAGACACTAAGCAGATTATGGATCTCTGAATTAGCATCAAAAGCTTTTTTTTAATGAACTCATTATACTAAAAGAAATACTGTAAAGTAAACATTTAATGTGTATATAGTTAGAAGACTAGTGACAGTACAGTCATTTAATACATTTCCAGTGTTGCATGTGCCATTGCTTTAGTGCAAGATTATTCCAATCAATGAAACGTCTTCTTTAAATAAAAAAAAAAGCATCAGTTTTTGTATCTTGTAACTTTCAAAGGGGTGATCCCCAGGAATAAAAGGCTGTTAAGGTGCCCAACCAAAAAAATTACACTGATATTTCTTTCTATACAGTTTCTTCACTTTCTATTGTTGAAAAGATATCTACAATTTCATGGTGGATACCTAAGTACAGGTTCTGCCCCAGCTTTAACAGAACTTTACCATGCTTACTTGGCTTTTTCAACTTCTTAGCTCCATACAACAGAACTTACAGATAAAATGAAAAATAAGCCTACTGAATATTAATTTCTAAACAGCCGTTTTCAGCACATCAAGCAATTTCCAAGGCTTACAGAAATCAGAAAATTTTACTGGTTTATTTTATTTGTGAAATAGAAGATACAAAGTACAGCATCGAAAATTATGGTCTTAACTGGACAAGTTTTAATACAACACAACAAAGCCTGTTTAGGTGACATAAAAGCAATTAAGAACACCAAGTATCATTTCCAAAATACATTCATCCTCCAAGCAGATGTTACATTACACATAAGAGAATTATATACATGATTTCAGATTACATTAACAATACTAATTCAATAGCCTTCTTTTGAAAGTAATTATGCAAAAGAACTTGAAAAATAAATTTGCTTTGTATATGAAAAAATCTTCATGTTGAAGGTGAACATCACCATCATTTTCATAATTTCTTCTGAAATTTGCTAGAATTTTTACTGACTAAAGACTAAGAAGCTTTATTTCAGTATAAGTTTAAAACAAATAGTTTAAGCTTCTAAACACACGAAGAAGCAGCATCTTACTTCCTACTTTAATAACTTCATAACGCTATCCAAGATACACTGACCAGAAATACCTGCTCTACTTGCTAATTTCACTTTCCCAGTTCAATGAACTATCAGGCTATTAGTTTAATATGATTCACTCCCTTGATTTTGTAGAACCTGCAAACCCAACAAGTGCAGCCTCACCTAGCCGTAAGTACTTTCTTAAAGCTCCACTGGCACCACATAAATTAAAAGGGAGTTTATTAAAGGGTCAATGGTTATGCTTCACTTTTTCAGTAATTCACTGAAACCAAACTTCTTTATTAGAGGCAAAAGCTGCACACAGTGTATATACTTTTCTATCCTGAACTACAATAAATTCCAAATCAAGCTGGAGAATTTCCTTGGAAAGGTTAAGTTGCTGTTTAAAGATATTATGTAAGCATATGTTAAATGGCTTCAATAAAACAGTCACAATGTTACCACAAATTAACGCCAACTACAGTTCATTTTACCCCTCTGTGGTAGGTACTCCTCCATTGAAACACACAATGATTCATCTTCCATGACACTAAAGAGGGCTGAAGAGTAACTGAGAAGTAGATTGAAGCTACTAAAGCAATTATTTTAATCCATCACGGTTGTTCATTTATTTTAAGGAAGTTTTAGTCTCTACAACTGGTAACCCTAAAACTGGTAGTTCTGACAACTACAGCAACTTCCATAAGCTGATGAGATACATTACCTATGTACATTTAAGAAATAGTATTGAATAACAAATCCTATAGCACAAGTGAAAAACAATAGACAGTACTAATTAATTAATATTTTATTTACAGAGTTTATTCCCATTTCTAACCCAATAGATTAGTATATCATTTATAGAAGCATATTTTGCCATATTAAAGTTGGATTAGACTAATGTGTTAAACAAACTGATTATTTGTCAGTGTAACTTTACAACAAAATCTCATTGTCTTACAGAACTGGAGGGATGTAATATTTCCTACCTAACTGTCACAGATGAGCCACTGAACTGAGATATTTAGATTTTCAAGACAGCAGCACAGATAGAAAATCTCCAAAAACCAGTTCTAGACGCACTGCAAATTATTTCACTAGCTCCATGACTTGGGTCTGGTTAGAGTTGTGGCAACAAACGCTTTACTTGCCTATTTGTAACTGAATATGTTTTAGTAGGCTATAGATTGTATGGACCTAAACATAATTGTTTACTTAGATGTACAAACATCTGAACAATTTAGGTTAGTGAACCAAATCAAAACACATTTTAATTTTTGTTAATCCACTGTATCTAAATATTATTTCAGCTATAAACTCCATTTCTGAAACAATGCTTTTGTAAACCTTAAAACAGCGTAAGCAAAATTTTTAGACATTAATGAAGATAACTTTAACCTTTACAAATAAAGCAACTATACATTTCTAACCTGGTGCTCAGCAAGAGGTGCTCACAGAACAAACTCAGCAGCAGCTCCCACTTTTTGACTGTAAAGATGATACCAGTAGGTCTCTTTCCTGTAGAAGGAAATAGAAAGGAGAAGGGCAGAAACCCTTCAGTAAAATTTAGAAACACATGTAAAAAGATATGTTACACTGATAAGCTACAAAATGACAAGGCTCCATTGAAGAATAACCCAAATAAAGTTTACTGGTTTTTTCTTTTCCTTTTACCACACAATTCCTTGAACTGGTACATGCCATGTCTTGCTCAAATACCCATAATACTGCAAGAAGCTTCCAATTTTCTCAAAACTACATGTAAAAATATTTTAATAATTCATTTTAGCAATTTAAAGCTAACTGATCATTTAAAATTCTGTTAGAAACTGAAACCATGGTATTTTTTTACTATTTTAGAAGCTCTTTCTGTAGCAAAGATTCCCTAAGCACCAAGGGTAAGAGCAGTCTGCAGGTACAGAAGGCTTCCCTGTTTATTTCTGCAAGAGCAGTTGGTGTGACTGGAAGTCACAAAGACCTTTAGGTTTGCCTGAATTCAGGTTGAGAAAGACTGCTTCACATTCAATTTAGGAGTTAACTCCTCCCTGAGAACACTGCCCATTAATTGCATCCACTCAATCATTTGTAGAGCAGTGTTTTAAAACAGATCTGTGAAATGATCTGTGGCCGTGATTTGATAGACTTTTTTTTCAATGTCAGTGTTAACATAAGGAGCAATGAGGAAGCTGCTGCTGCTCACCAACTTGATGCTGCTTTCTCAGTACTGCCAGGACAGCCATTTGTGCAGCCCTGCAGCAAACTGAGGCTATCAGAAACACTGGGTTTAACCCTGTTCACTTCTCTGAGAGGCTTCACGCTGCATCCCAGAAATAGTTGTCTTGGCATAACAGAAAAAGAGGTCTTGGAAGAGCTGATAGCTTCTAACACTAATACAGGCTCCAGAAGACATTTCTGTCAAATCATTCTTTAAGCTAAAGCTGCTCAAAGAATGTCTGTGGGTTTTGGGGGTTGGTTTTGGGTTTTTGTTTGGGTGGAGGGGTTTTGTTTTGTTTTTCAGTAACTGAGGTGATTTAACAGAGACCCTTCTGAACCTTATCTCAAAGTAGTACAAGAGCAAAGGAAGACGTGTTCACCTTCCCAGAAATTTGGAAGAGAAAGAACAAGTCAGAGTTTCTCAGTGCTGACAGGCTGGGGCGGAAATCACTAACAAGTCGAATGGAAAGTTACTATGCTTCTGCCAGCTTTGCCGAAGGCAATGATCCAGGAGAGACCACAAGAGCCAGCAGCCCAGGCTACAACAGAACTGCAACCACTTCTTCAACTGGCCTTGAGTTACAACCCAATTCACCTTTAGCCATCTGACCACCCAGTGGTCTTGCATTCCCTTCTCCACTTACTGTAAGGATATGAAAGAAACAAATCTCTGTGAGCTTGGTCTGTTCCCCGGGAAGGCACACGTGGTAACCTACAGCTGAGAATCTTACCTCTGCTACGAAGTGCAAAAAGCTGGGTTTGATTACCAACTTATCTTTTGGTATTTTCCCTCTATTTGCACACACACACATATACATTATATATACATATAAGTAAAAGCCAGAAAAGTAAACAAACAATTCACAGTAAATCTCACCTCTTCTCCTTCCAAAGTTGGCAAAAGGTATTTTGATACTGTTTCCTCCTGTCTGCAAGGAAGAGTTAACAGTTTCTGTTTAAAGTGAAACTTTAAGGAAGTAGATGTATCAAACAGTTCCATATCAGAAAAACGCAGAAGGACAGTTATCATAATAAACTTGCATTTTGTTGCACTGCAGGATTTGGATGACATGCACTTATCACTGAAATCAATATAGTCACTAATGGCTTCAGAAAAAAAAAATTAAATAGCTTCTCTGCTTATGTATATCAATGATTGAAAACACAATAACTAAAAAAATTTTGGTCATAGGATGGTATTTAAAAATCCAAATTTCTATTACTGCAATTTTCTTCTAACTGTCCTTGCCTCAAAAGGGAGAAATCAGTGAATATTAATAACGCAGTGGAAGTATACACAAAGCATCTCAAAACTGATCTGAAACCAGAAATTTTAAAACCCATGTCTAATATTTGCTCCTAATACTACTGTTAGGTAACTGTAATAATTGGAAAGAATTGCCCATTTGGAGGGCTCTGGTTCACCATTCAGTTGTTCATTGGTATTTTCAAGTCACTTAAATTCTGACTTTTAATAATGAAAACATTTTTCCTTAGGTAACATAGGGATGAAGTTATATAAAAGGATTATGCACAAATGTGCATACACATATAGGTATAAACCAATAGCTACTATGTTTATACTTGGCATGTTTCAGCATGTATTTTGAAATCAACTTGAAACAATCTTAAATTACTGTATCTCTTTGCATGAGACACATGAGTTTCACACTACAGTGCACTATTTTTATCTAGCATTAACACTCCATGATGTGATCCCTCAACGAAAGAGGGTTCTCCTGGTTTGGCAACTTTTGAGTTAGTAAAGAAATAAATATCAAAATCAGCTTCGACACACATAGGAAACAATGGCTACTAAACTGCCCTATTAGTGGAGAGAGTATCAGGCTACATGCAGGTGACAGCAATTTACTTTGCAATTTGTTCACTGAGTGACTTGATGCAAATAATTTCATCTTCGGTAACTCAGTTTCTCCACCTGAGATTACATAACAAGCTTTGTACAAGCACTTCCAGATCTCCTGTTGAGGAGTTACACGTAGCAGATGATCAACAATTTTATTAACAGCAACTAAAGTGGCTCAAGGTTTTTGGTGCAACTGCAACCATTTCAGCTTCACTAGGGACGATAAACAGCTACAGAGGTAAATTAGCTGAGAAATTGCACCTTTTGAAATGAAAAACATCATTTCACCAAGAAAAGAACAAAAACTCACTGTAGTGAAAGTCATCAAACCTCAACAGAGACTTCACATGTGAAATGTCTGGGGGGCGGTAGGAAGGTGTGGGGCTAGTCTATCTTCCTATACATTTTGTATGAAAAGAAGAAAAAAATAGAGATGTTACCATCAATTCTAAGTAATCTGTTCATTAAAGCTAGCGTTTAATCATGTCATGCATGAATGCAGTCTCAGTAGTCCAAGTCCAGAGTTCCATGACTCCTGCTTCCATAACATGCTCAGTTCTATAAACCCAGAGCCTGTTTCTGGATCACATGGACCTGAATCTCTATAGACCCGAGCTGGACTAGGAGGTTTGCAGGTCAGCTTCCCAGACTCTGCTTTCTGACTTCCAGAAGTACAGCAAACCTAATTCTACTACATTCATTGCCAAGCTGGAGTTACTTCAGTAACAGATTCAAACAGACTGCTTTAAAGCTACTGAAGTACATTCACATGAAACTTACAGGTAAGCAAAGGTTCATTGACAAGCTGCACCACCACAGAAACTGACAGAATTAATTTTAGTTTTATGCAATATAAAAATTAATGGTCTTCTCTGAAATCTACAGAAAGGCAGGTAAACATACAACTATTTTTGAACTATCCAGCAAGTAGTAGTCCAGCAAGTACTCATCACACCAGTTCTCTATTCTTCAAGGTGTCCTTAACACCTGCCCTCTCCCATCATCCTAGATGTTACAAGGTAGTTGTAGGTACTATTAGTTTATACTCAATAATTCTTGTCAGGACTGAATCACTTCCAAGAAAGTTGACAAACTAATTTATATACTGGTATTATTTAATACTAATTTTAAAGTATACTCTAACTTACAATGTTCTAAATCATAGTTTTCAAATAAGTATCACTGAAATGGCACGTTACAACAAATGATGGAACACAACATTTTCCATTAAGCTACAGGCTAAATTCTGCTGCTCAAAGTCACACTAAGTGATTCAGAAGCAATTCATATGCAAGCCAATTTCTGAATTTCTTCACAAACAGGTATTTTTCACTGTCTCAATAAGGTCACAAACCGTGAATGCTCTGCTCCACAGCATCTTCTTCCAAGGTTACTCCCTACCCGAGGCATACAGAACACCTTGGACTCCTAGGGCTGACAGCTTTAAGATGAACAAAAATCTGCCAGACTTTTCAGCTTGCCTAGTACCATTTCAGTTATATATAGCTTTGAGATACATTTACATTAAACTTCTTTTTAAAAAGTAAATCTCAATCCCTGTTGGTTTTCTGTTTTTCCACAGTATACCGAAAACAACTGCAACTTTAAGACATGACGCCAGCACACAACCAGATTTGTCAGAACTGTTTACAAGTATCCAACTATATGACACAAATTTGTTACAAAACCAATACTTAAGTCAGCTGCATACTAGAAACAGCGCTGTTAATTTTTGATTATCGCTCCTTTTCTACTTAATTCTGCTTCCTTCCCCTTCAGGTATCCCAGCCAGTGCTTTGCCTTCACTTCCCCCCGTCCCCCTCTAACTTCAGCTGCACTGCCGGGGACCGTGGCAATGCTGCACTCCGGGAGCAGCAGCGCTGCCGTCCGTGAGGTGCCTCTGACGGGGCACGGAGCGCTGGTGCTGCCGGCAGCACGAACCCGCGCCCGGCGCTGCCGAACTACGACGGCCGCTGCGGGCCGGGGCGGAGGCGGCCGGGCCCTGGGGCCCGTGCGGCGCCGAGGCCCGTCCGGCTCCA
>VWZT01002464.1:736508-857399 GCA_013397055.1 Pachycephala philippinensis | reverse complement strand
CCGGGCCGCGCTCCCGCCGCCGCCGCGCAGAGGCCGCCGCGGGGCCCCTCAGCACCCCGGCGCGGAGGCGGCCGGGCCCTCACCTGGGCCGGAGCCGCCCGGGCCGCGGTGAATCAGCCGGATCTCATTCAAACCGAGCCCTTCCCGGTTCACAGGGCACCCGGCAGCGGCTTCCGGCCCCGCGGGCGGCGGGGAGGAGCTTCTGAGAACGGAGACCTCCGGAGGGAGGGAGGTTCCGAGTGGAACGGGCCGAAGGGAAACGGCTTAAACTGCTCTGCTGTGAAGTGCTGTGGGTTAACTTTGTCCCTTTGCAGCCGAATGTTACCAGTGCTGTAACAACGACACGATAGGATGGCAGAAGAACCAACAAATGAGTCATCAAATCAATAAAAGAATGATTACTGTAATAGGAACAGTACCACATGTACTCCTCTCAAAAACAGTATTACAGAAAAGACGAGGATTTAGAGAAGAGAAATATGAGTGGCCATATGTATAAAACCAGCACAAGCAGAAATGGAAAAGAGTGAGAATTTTCGCCAGAGATAATAGGGAGATAATCACATAAAAGCATGGTGCCTGGTGATGAATGATGCAAACTTCTCTGATGCAAACAGAGAAGCAAATTGGAAGTGCTATTATCCTTACGTTAACTCTGGAACAAAAACTCTGTTGTAAATTAAAAGAGGAAATCACAAGGCCAAGGGAGCACATTATCAGACAACATAGGAGCAAGTTGTGGATCTCAGTGTCCCTTACGAACTTACTATGGCTAACACAATACAATTTTTTATAAGTTGATTTATATGTGGGTAACGAAATACTGCAAGTATTTTAGAAAGCATTGGGACAGCTTAAGAACCTCTAAAAGCAATTTATTAGGACTCTATATAGAGTTTCTGCCATGAACGACCAAGAAGAGCCTCGTAGTTTATTTGAAAGCTTCTTTAAAGACCAAGAATGTGATATTAGAAGATGATCAGCATTTTCTGCTCACATACCAACTACATGGAAGCAGGCGAAAAGGTACTAAGTTACAAATTACATGGAAATAACCTCAGACAGATATAGTCACCACTTCCACAACACTTCAGCAGACACAGAAGTCTTGTTTTTTTATACCATGAAGTGTAAAGTTAATCCAAAGAAAGAGAAAGGGAATTGCCATGATATGGTATTCTGCTTTTTAAGAAGCAACCTTTTTGAAAAGCAAAATATTTGTCTCTTCCATTCCTTTTCAGATCTTTACTAGGCTGAGGGAATCACAAGAGTTAAATTTTCCAAAAGATTCTTAAAAAGCTGAAGACAGGCTTAAAATGTAGTTTAAATTGTGGGTCAGTAATTTCTTTTTCACATTACTAATGCAAAACCTGTTAGCGTAATTTATTGGTGCACCCACAGCCAAATTACTCAGAAACAAAGAGTAAAACCTATGTGTGTCTGTCTGTGTGTGTATGTTTATCTATGTATGTTTGTCTCAAAAGGAAGAAATCTTGCACTCTTGCTTCAAACAGGCTGTTACAGTCCTTCCTGTTTTAACCTGGCAAAACTTAGCTCCTATAGTGTTGAGACTGTATTTTGAGACTTGTGCATGTTTTAATGTTCTCAAAAGTCATTATAATAATAATGTGGTCAAAGATTTTTCTTTTGGATTAAATTAATTGGGTAAATTATTCAGTGAATTGAAATTCATTATGTATTTTGCTGGTTTGTACCATGATTTTTTGAGAGCAAACCTTTTATTCCTCCATGTTCACTGGAATTCTGACACCTTAAGGAGAAACACCCATTATATTTGGGTTTTCAATCTGCAGTCATGTGTCTTTAAGGAACCCTGCACTTCTGAAAAAAGAAACACAAATATTTACGAAAAGTGAGCATTTCTCTAGGTTAATGCGCATGATAAAGAAAAACAACATAGTTAAATCTTTATAATGTGCCTATACCCACTGACTTAAATGAGCAATGGCATTTCAAACCATTTGAGGATTTGGCCCTTCTTTGAAATACAAAGTGAAACAGACTTTCATTGTTATTCCTAATTACATTTCAAGTCATAGTATTGACTTTTTAAATATATACATTTATTGAAATTTTATAAATAAATACAGTTACAGAAAAAGAAAAAAGGAGAAAATAGGAGAAATATTTACACTAGAAAGTATAGTGAATTAATTGGATATATAGAGGCAGTATCATGGTTGGAACTTATGACAGATGGTATTTTATATTTTTATATAAAAAAGATATATTCTTAATCGTATATGTCAAAGAAAAGAGACCATATGTTGTTAAACACTTCCAAATTGTCATTTAATCTGAAGGGCACTCTCTCGCATGCTATTGAATCCCTCATTGTTTAGGTCTAACCAGTGCTAATCTATAGAAGATTTTATTTATTGATTTGCAGTAATGCAGTGCAAGAAAATGTTCAAGATTTTTTCCCTTTTTTATTACTTGGATGGCTCTCATAAGTGGTAAAAACTACCTTTGATTGGACCCTTATATTTTTCCTGGTTTCCCCATGCTAGCCTATCCTTGTTTGTGGTGAAGTGATCAACAGAGATCAGACTTGCTAAGAGATCACACCATTTTTTCCTAACTCCTGGTATATGATTTTCCCTTCAAATCTGTTTGTGATTGGATTAAAGCAGCAATATTGCTGAAGCTCTGTAATGAAATAATTCAATTTTACATGGCTAAGTAGCAAAATATAAGAGTGGTGCGTAGAACGTGAAGAATACACTGAGAGATTGGACACAATTTTCTTTCAAGTCATATATATAGAGAGTGCTGTTTGTGCTAGGACAGCAGTTCTCCAGAACCGAGTTATAATATTAAAAAAAAAATAGCAACACCAAAAAACCTGAACAAACCCAACGGAAGATCCAGTTTCAGAAAGCCTGATGTTAGAATACCCAATCCACTGTGGATTAAACAAAATGTTAGACTTGTGGATATTTTTGTTTTCTATGTTTAAACATATAGAACAGAGTGTGGGGAATAAATATACATCAAGGAGTACAAGAGCTGACGTCATCTTTGTGAGAGGGTAATAGAGCCAGAATCACAGTATTTCATTTATTTATTTATTTATTTATTTGTTGGTTTAGAACTATGTTTGGTAGTTAAACACTGAAGAAGTAATGAAGGAATAATAGTGTTTTAAACTGCAGCCTTTCACTCGGGGAATGGACTGGAACTCTGTCTTGGCAAACCTGTATATGAGGAAATGGTTTCTTCTGTTATCCTTGGCAAGCACTCACTCAGTTAGAAGTGCTGATGGTGACCTCTTTGACATCCCCAACAGCTTGTACAATGCTTGATCAACTCGTTGCTGTATGCAGAGTAATAGCAAGTCTTGTCACAAACAATGAATAAAATTTTACAGGATTAGTTAAAGATAGTATATGAGTGAGATTACTTTTTTTAGACTCCTCAACAATTCTACAATCAGCTGCAGAAGGCTGGTAGAGGCTTGAAAGAGGCTTCATTAATCATGAAACATATGATTATTGAAAACCTGCAAACAAAACTATTTGCATCTCCTTCAGAGCACAGACCTGCCCATTAAAGTATGACAAGTATAAAGTCAGTTTAATTTGAGTGAGAAGAATGGTAACAATGTATTTGGATATATTCCATCCCAGTTAAGAAGGGAGAGGATATTAAGAAAGCAAACATTCCTTCCAGTGAGCCATAAACACAGCCCCAGCACCCCCCTGCCAGTTGGTGCCAAGAGATCTTGTTTATATTGGAAATTTCACCAGCCAATACAAGTTTCACACGCAGTCCTAAAGGAAACTGGACTTTTGTCTTTTTAAGTCTATTTAAAGTGATGGCTGAGTTGTGAGAACTATCTACAAACCATCTGGAGAAGATAAGGCCAAGAAAAAAATCAGTCTTGCTGGAAATGCTTGTGTTGGGGGTGTCTATGGAAAATTTTTATGAGGAAACAGAGAAGTGGGTTTGTGTCCCTGGCAATTGCAAAGGTGCTACTCTGTGAGAGACAGTTTATTTAAATAACTGTGTAGAAGACTGTAAATTGAAAACTGTAAATTAAGAGAAAGGTGGTATGTAAAGTGGACGTACTGTGTGCTTTTTCTGGATTGCTGTGGGATGGAACAATACTACACTTATTTTATTTCCCCTTTATTCAGTGGGAGATTTTCCCCTTATTTGTGACACAATAAAAGTTAATTTTACACTTCCTTTAGTACTTAAGATATTTCTGATTGGGCTGAAACATTGCTTTTATAGAAGTGCTGTATCATTGATATAGTGCTTTTCACCAATTTCAGGTAGTGAGAGCCAACCAACAAAGACAATTTCAATTGCTTCTGTGGTTATGTCTATGTTAGGCAGTAGTACAGACTAGGAAGAGCAAATGTGTGGGGCTAAACAGGTAACCATGTTTCCATATATTTCTTTCAGCATTTTTTACTTTGGATAGCTCTACTTGTGTCCCATGGAGTGAATGCCAATTTACAACCAAATTGTATTAAGGATGTTTCTGCTCTGCCGTTTTTCAATGAGAATCTACTTCCAGCACTCACAAACAGGTTCACGGAGCAGACCAAAGCACCAAACTGCTTTGAGATTTTTGCTTTAAAGGCACACTCTGGATGCAAACTTAAACAATCATGTAGATGCATGATGTGTATCATCTTTTTTTTTTTTTTTTTGACAAGAATTAACCAACAATGTGTAAAGATAACATGGCAGAAAGCTGGAGAAGAGTGAAATAAAATTGAAGAAGGTGAAGTCGTCCACATTGCTACACATGGCATGCCCAAAGCACTGGGTATATACAATATGTTCTATGGAGAGCCTGAGGGACCTGTAAACTGCTAGATAAAAACCCATTCAGTGAATATTTTGATCCTCACAAGAATGTCACTTGGGAAAGGCACATTTTTTACAAGAAACCAGCTGCCAGATGAGACCATTGACCATTGTTAAGATCTTTAAAATAAAGCCAAGTAATGTGAATTGGAGCAGTTAACAGATGGATGAATTACTTGTGATATAAGTGATAACCAAGTCAAAGCAAGGTGAGAAAAGGACTTGACATTGCAAAGAACAGCGGATATTTGCAGGGCTAGTAAAGACTGCTTCCCAAATAAAAGTGTTAGCTAGTGGTGAAAGAACTGGAGTGTATCTAATTAAAAATGCATACCAAAGCATAAAGAGAGAATACAAGGGTAAACAAATGGCAGAGACCAGACTTGTTTTCAATAGATGTAAAATCAATCACAACATGGTGAAAAGGTCCTACACAAGAGGTTCGGTGTCCTGTATACAATGAAAGCAGCCATTTTGCCGAAATTAGATTGCTTTCAACTCAACTTATAAAGATCTGCCTAAGAAAATCTATCTGTGACTGCGCTGCTGAAGGACATAACGGATGACAACGATGATTACAATGGCTGATTAAAAGGATGGTAGGGATGATACTATTCTATAAAATAAGATTTTCTTCTGGGCCAGAACATTTACCTTTGAAATTACCTCACAAACAGGATTGCCATTTGCAGATTTTGAAAATTCTCTGATGACACAAAAGTAATGAAGAATTCCTAAATAGCTTCATTCCACAGAGTTCTACATAAATGAAATAAATCTCTAGAGATTACATTACTCTACTAATCACAGAGGTATAGCAGACAATAAAGTATTTGCAGTCTTGGTGCCTCTACAAAACAAGGTTCTATTCATCATTTGTAATTTACGCTGTTACTCAGGACGTGAGGAACCTGTACTTTCTATTTAAATAGAAACTGGGGCTAAATACAAAATAATGTAGCTAACTTAGGCATTAAATTTGTGACTTCTACATAGTCTTCAGAATTATGAAAGTTATCAATCGGATGTATTGACTCTTCTCTTTAGGATGGTTTCAGTTCTTGCAGCCTTCAAGATACACCCCATGGCATTTTTTTCTGTTCATTACCCTGACTCTTTTTTCTGTCATTCTTCGTAGAATTATCTACTGTCCTTGTAAACATTAAAGCATAATGGAGCTCAGTTGTGTTTGGAATTTTTCTGAGATAATACAAATTATTAATAGCTAGCTAAGATAAACTAGATAGTTCTCCTTCTTGCTTGGTTTAGAAAAATAGCTATTTTATTGATTAAACATACACATCGTACTTCCGTCAGTTCAGCCTTTTGGAACACGAGGCATTGGTAGAAGGAAAAGGAAAATAAAATATAGCATAATTGTTTTTTGACTGTGCACAATCAGTGGAGTTGTGATCATGCCTTGTTCTCTGTGTTGCTCACAGAAAAAATACTAGAAGTACATAGAAAAGGTTAGTTTCATTCTTGTAGTACCTGAATTGTCAGAAATGTAATTCTTCCTGACTTTATTACACTGAATAGGAAAGCTTCTTACAGACACTGAGAGAAATATAATGTGGATAGGCACAGTACTTGCAATTGCCAAAAAACTATTCAGGTAAGGCTATATCCTTATTTTAGCTATATTGGCTATGTGCCATAATTAAATACAGTAGCAATTTATCTCATCTCACTAGCTATCTTGATTCAGTTGATTAAAGGCTATAAACTGACTTTAATTATATGTTGTAACAGTTGGTATTTGGAGACCTAAATATTTGGGTCCATGTGGTGGCAGTTTGAGTCTCACTGTAGAAGGGATCTGGAGAAGCTTTTAGTACTGCCCAGATTTCTAATTTCAACCTTTTTTTCTTTAATTTCATATGCATCCAGATTTTTTTATTCATTTAGGGGATCATTATTCTTTTAGTTTGACCACTAAACACTTTTTTTTCCTATCTTATTCCAGGTCCAGAGTTATTTCAAGCACCAATTGAACCTAAGCCTTTTCTCTGCAAAGGTAGGATGTGGAAAATGCAATGCATTCCAGATATTTTTTGCTAAGATGATAAAAGGGTGAGACATTTTGTCCATGCAGAGAAGGTGGATGCAAATATTACACTTGCACATGCTATTGTTTTATAAAATGATTTGCAATTTTTTTTGAGTTCCTGAGAACTGATGAGGCAACTTTCAGTGTCAGGTGCTTAAGGCATTGTTGATTTGTTCTTTGAATATTTTATTAAATTAAATTAAATTTAATTTAATTTAATTTAAACTCCATTTTACTATTTTACTTTGTATTTAGTTACTCTGCTAAGAAGAGTAAATATGATTCCTTTGTTTATTCTTGCTGTTTAACTATTAGTCTCCACAGCACTGTCTAAGTTATTCTATTTTGTTTCATGGATAAAAATGAGTCTAAATCCAGGTAAGAAGAATATTCAAGGCAAAAGTAAATACAAAAGCTTGTTGTAATTAAATAAAATATTGAAACCATATAATGAAAAACGAATATTCATTAGTTCTTATAAATTGTTGTATTGCTGGTATTTAAGTTGCTGTGTTGTTAAAATGTAATGCAAGACACATTCTTTAATTCTGGTATGGAGTCTTTTGAAGAAAGTGGATTTGAATTATTATGGTAGAGAAATATCTTAAATTGTCGTAAGACCACTGATTTTTCTACCTGCCTGATTAAGTCAATGTTTAATATCTGGGTTTAATACCCCAGATAACTTAATGCAACTTAAATGGCCAGTTAACGAAGTCCAAGAAAGTACTTCAGTATCTGCCACCCAGTTTTGGTCATATTCAAACTTGATACTAGCTCAAACCTTAAAGTTTGCTTTGGCTCTTGTTCTGTTTCCAACTATGTATGGCAGTATATGGCAGTAGTTTTCAATCTCTTTTGAGTTGTGAAATCATAAAAATTTCAGTGGACAAGGAATTGCATTAGAAACTAGTTTGAGGACAAAGAATACTCCACAGACACTTTTTTGCCATAGTCCACAGGTGACAAAGTTAACATCAGCACTTTAAAAATGCTTAGGAGTATTTGACTAGTTTTCATGTGTATGTTTAATATATTTGAAATGTAATATGATGTTTCATATGGCATATTTACAGTAGGGAATTTGGGGTGGAATAAATGCAATTGTGATGATCTTGATAATCTTTTTCTAACAGCAGTTATACTCCCTGGTAACTACCTCATCCTACAGAACCTTATAGTATTTTTGTGTATTTTAGAGCTTGGAGTTTTTGACTAGTGTTTGTATACTTAAAACTTACACTGTTTTCCTTTCTGTGGTACCCTTCTCAGTATTAGTCCAACAAGCCAATACAATTATTTTCTCCTTTCAGCTTAGTTTTATGCTCACTATTGAGAACCTTTCCTTTCTCCACAAAACTTGGATATAAAAATTAATTAAATTACACATTTCCAATTTACCTGAAAAATATGTTTAAGCAAGAGCCATAATCTCTAGCTAACAATTACCTTTTATATTCAATATCCCTCACTTGTTATTTTCAGGAACTGTGGATAGCCTCTAAAAAATCATCAGTCCTTTGTTGCATATTTCTTTATGAGCACAGATGCTTACAACGTCTATCGAGTGACTGTAAATAACATCATTTTTAATTAGAAATGCGCTGATTTAAAACTGCCTGCTCATCTTAGCTCCATCTTTCAGGTAACTGGAGCTGCTAATTACTTTCAAAAACCCAGGTCAAATGGTCAGTGTCTCAATTCATTAACCACTCAGCAAAATATCTCTCTCCCTCTAAAAAAGAGGAAAACTTTACAAATATTTTTAATGGTCAAATGTTGTGCTCCACTTTACCCATTTACTTTGTTCTTGGTAATAGATCTGGGATTTTGTAGTAGTAGTAATACACAAATTGTTAATATTGTTTAAATAAGTGGTAGGTAGACTAGATCTGTTCCTTTGTAATGGAAGACAGAAAAATATATTGTTAATGGTGTACATAAGCAGTAACCTTTTAAGATCTCCATCCCTCTGAAAAACATTCAAATCCAGTTCTTTCAAATTTTCTTCATACAATCTTTTATGTTTTTATTTCTCAAGAAAGTAAGAGAAAAATAATTACCAGTAGTGATCATCACACGTAGACTAGAAAATAATGTGTTCAAATAAGCATGAAAATTGGGTCTAAAGCCCAGGTGTTTTAAACCATTTCTTCTGACCACCTGCATGGAACACAATTTTTAAGGAAATGTTTTCTACTTTTAATTTATGAGAAAACAGTTTGAAGCTATTCTAACTTTTTTATTTTGCTGACAATATGGAAATTGTCCAGTCTAGATCTGTACTTTTGTGGGACTGATATTGATATGCACACAAATATTTAAGGAACAATTTTATAAATGCAAACCACTCTAACTGTCTTTAAGTATAAGAATAGGCTTCCCACTGTGTGAAAAGTAATCGTGATTTGAATTCTTTGGAAATACTTCTGATATTGCAGTTAGTTTTCAAACAACCATGCTAACATGGTGTAGGTCTTTTAATTTTGTGGTACTTCTTTCAGGTCTTCATTTCCTGAGGATTTGTTAAACTTTCTTCACTGCTTACCAGTAAAGTTTTAGCTAGTTTAGATACTTCTCTTGTAATTGAAACTTGGTTTTGGATATGCTGGGCTAATATGGATTATATTCATGTCATCAATAAAACAGTGTAGGTTTTTCTTATTCTACTTGTGTGTTGTTATAATTATGTGCTGTTATGATGTAGTTACGTTTTGTTTCTCATTGGTTCTAGCATTTTTACTACACAAATGGAAAAAAATCCTTAATGTGAAGTCTTTCTTGTGACAGAAAAAGCAGCTATCTCTTATATTTTGAATGAAGTGGTATTTTTATGGAGGAAGAATACACTCTACCTAAATTTGGACATTCGGATATTTTGCCTCTTGAGGTCTTTGTCGTTTTAGTAGTTGAAGAAAGAGGGTGCTTTTTTTTCCCCAGAAGCCAAGAGTGGTAAATACGCTCTTTCATAGAGCTTACTGAAGAACAATAGTTTTATTTTATTTTTACATTGACTGATGCCAGTAGGAGGGGAAGGCATGTATTATTATGCAGTATTGCACACAAATTTATTTCATGTTTTCATGAAGTATATATTCATATTTCTTTAGAAAAAATGGTTCAGGTACCTCTTCAAACACAAGGAAACACTGTGAATAATGCTGTTTTTCCCTTCTGAGTTATAAACGTGTTCTGTGTGACTCGAGCCATCCTTGCATAAACCATTCTACAATGCCCAAGGAACAAGAATCATAGAATCATAGAGTTGTTTAGGTTGGAGAAGACCCCTGATATTGAGTCCAACAGTTAACCTAACACCTTCACCACTAAACTGTGTCCTCAAGTGCTACATCAACATGATTTTTGATCAGTGATTCCACCACTGCCCTGGGCATCCTATTTCACTGCTTGGCCACCCTTTCAATGATGACATTTTTCCTAATATTTTCCTAATATCCAATCTAAACCTTCCTTGGCATAACATGAGACCAGTGTTTGGTCTTACTGGTCTACATTTGGTCAATATTGGTATTTAAAACTTAGGCATTCCAGAGTGGCGTGATCATCTCAGTTGGCAGTCCTCTTATTTTAGGCCAGAAGTGCCACGGCCTTTCAGAAGAGCACATAGTAAACATATTGGCTTCAAATGGTCATCAAATTTTTATGGTGTTTTGTGTAGTACCTGAACACAAAATTCTGCTTTAGTTAATTCTTCATCTAATTCATTATTATGTTATTACTCATATCAACTAACAGCAAGAAGTTATTTTTGGATACACTTTCCTTTTTGTACATTAAACTATTACAGATAATGGCTATTGGACAGGTGTGCATCTGTATAGACAAAACCATCCATCTATAGAGCAGCATGTAAAAAACCCCAAAGCCATGGACTTTAGCTTCGATTTGGATGAAAAAAAAAGAGGTTGCAAATTCATTAGTATTTATTACCATTTACATTAAATATCTATGCTAGCTGCATGTGTTTGTTCTGCAAATGTTGGTGGAAAATAAGGCCATGCATATTCCTACAACAAAGCTGTTCATTGTATAATTTAGTTTTTAGCTGACTCTGAACTTACTGCAGGTGAAAATAAGATGATCCAGATCTGTCAGCACTGATATACATGTAGGTGGTTCCATTATTATAATTTGTGAAATGCTCACAAGCTGTCTTTGTGAGGGTGCTTATATAGAGTAATGTATTAAAAAGAGGCAAGATGTTCTACCTTATGATGGCATTGCAGTTGTGCAGTTTGTATAAAGTAATCAAGTGTTTCTAAAATACACATGAAAAGTATTTTAAGAGGAAAATTGGTTAATATTCTTATATGGTTTTGTGTGTAATGTAATAGTACATACTTTAAGAAAGAATTTCCTGCTTTTTATGGGCCAGTTATGTTCCAATCAAATGAACTGATAAGTATTTATAAACTAGCTGCTCTTTTTGTGCGTTGTGAGTACTATAAGAATAACACCACTATTATTATAGCGAACATAGATATTAAAACTGCCCCTCTCCTGAATAAAGAGTTGTTGCATTAATGTTGTGGTGGAATTTCTGGACTTTTCCCACTATTTTGAGAAAACCATCCTGCTTTTTTCAATCTTTTCTTGAATTTTGCTTTCAGTTGTTTAAATTTTCAGTGATGAGCTTGTATAGTATGTGTAATAGGTATTATAACCAGGCTGCAACTGATGGGAATAAATTATTGGGGAAAAAAATTACTTCAAATATCTACTTCTGGTAAGCTTATTTTTAAAAATTTTAATGTACAATAATAAAATAATATATTGTAGCTCGATATAATCCAATACTTTATAAGCTGAATTTCAGTCCTCTCTCCTCCTAGCCTCCATGCTCAGAACAGTAGCAAAATGATATTATGAGGTTTTATTGAGACTGGCTGATATAAAGAAATAGAGGAGCTTTTGGACTCATGGTGATTTCATAAAGTAATTCTGTTTCCCTTACTTTCAGTGAAGCAAAAAGAAAGAAAAAAACAACCCTGAAACTACACCGATCTAAGCTTGTGGTCTTGTAACTCTATGGGTGTGTAATTTTGGGGCTCTCCATGGGGTCCACATATTAATCCATGTTTGAGCTTAAATAATGGAAAATGGCCAGCTCTATGATGCAGTAAATTCTTTATGAAAAGAGAATGAGATGTACTCACCTAAAATGTGCTAAACCTGTGAATGCTTGACCATATTCTCTACTTCAGTTATGTGATTACAGACAGCTTTGGATGAATAGAGCATTCCTAACCTGAAGAAATCACTTGACAGGCACCTGAATGAGTCAGGTATTCCTCCTTATGTGAAATGAAGGGCAAAAGTGTATTTTATCTATCCCTCAAAACAAAATTCCTGCCCTCAAGCATAGTCAGCTACGTAAAAAATAAAGTATTGAGCAGCCCGTTTTATCTATCTGAAATCTGAGCATTGGAACCATCAAATTTTTGTATAAGTAGCAGCTCTGCTTTTCTCTTCTTAAGTTCTGGCCAGTGTGCCATTTTTGAAATATTCAAACAAAGAAACCACAAACCGCTAGTCACACCACAATACCAGCTTGTGTTTACATTTTCAGCTCTCCAGATCATGATCCTATTGAGTGCACATAGAGCGAGTGCGTGTACACGCGCCCATCCACCATCAGGAGAAACGAAACTGTAAACACAAGCTGGTATTTTGGTGGGGGCACACTAATATGGCGGTTGGTGGGGTCGGAAGGTGGAGGGTGAATTATGGATCCAGAATTTCCTTGTATTTTTAAGTCAGGCTGCTTGCAGTATCTGCTTTTCAAAATGAAATGTTCGGTTGTTTTATAAGACTAAGGCCTAGTTTCATTAATTTTAAACTACACATTCAGACTTGAAAGATGATGGGTGAAAGCGCTAATGCTTGACAGATTTAAACTGGACAATGACTTACAAACTGTATTACAGGGAGTTCTGACTGCATGAGTGGAGGGTGGGCAAGAATGATCTCACAGTTATTACCATTTATGGAATTCTTTGCTGAACTAACTAGTGAATCATCTTGCTTAATATTAAACTAAACACTAAAGACATTGTTAAAAATAATGTGGTGAGACCAAAGTGACTATCTTTAAATTTGCAGAATCTAAGATACATATTTGAATATAAACTCTTAAAATATAGAGCACTTGATGGGTAAACTGAGGAGATGAAACATATTTAATTAGATATCTCTGAGAACTTCTTCATGTTATATGTTGCTTAATTTAAATATGCCTGCAAGTCCCTAAACTTTTTTTTTTTTTAAATCAATGAAATGGTATTATTTAATTAAAGCTAGAGTGCCTGAACAAAGCTTTTATCTTGGTTTGCTGCTTACAAATCAGCTGTTGCCATTAATCTTTATGGAAATCTCATATTTGTGGCTATCTGAAGTTGATAAGCCTTCCTTACTGGCCATTTGCTGCCACTTTCTCTTGCCTGCTTCTCCAAGAAGAGGTGCATTGCTGAAAGAAGTGTTAGATTACTGTTTTGAGAAAACAGGGTGCTGGAATGCATGATCAAGTCATGGCCTTAAGGAATAGAAAAGAGACAAGAACAAAAAGGAGACTGTTGTCTTCAGAAGGAAAATAGTCTCCCTCTAAAATCTAAATAGTTCAATAGCTTCTCCCAGTGTGAAAACAGCGTGGCCTAATTTTCAGTCCTGCTCTTGTATTAGCACATTGTGTTAACAACGGCGTTTCTGAGCTCACTCCTTTATATGCTATGTGTTGTTCTTTCCTCCATAGTAGACATTTTAAAGCACTACTAATGAAATCACAATCACAGATACTAAAATAGCTACTTTATAAAATAATTGAAAATTTAAACCTTGAAAATAATAAAATGAAGACATAATATTTTTCTCTCAAAAGCCATAAATCCATTTTTTGAGTTGCAAGTTTGATTACTTAGCACACAATGCCCGTATTTATCTGATCCTTAAAAAAAAAGTATGTTAGAGGGAACAACACAGTACTGAAAAAAAACATACCATAGGCTTTGTTGTGAACTGTCTACACTTTATGGAAATTATGTAACATCTTAGTTCTTAGTACAAATCTGGTTAAATAGAGTGGAAGAAGACTGTTTACCTGCACTTAAAGAACTTCTGAATTTTGATATGTATGTATTTTGAGAATTTGAAAATACTAACTGGAAGACACTAATATAATAATTGCTTATCCTTATAACTAATGTGATTGTTTTGGAACAATAATATTCAGTAGACTGTAATTCAACCGCAAGATCTGGAAAGACACCCCAAAGCTTTGAAAAAGAAAAAAAATAAAATATCAGGCTGCTTAATGCAATTAAGTAAGTCTGAAACGGAGATATTTTCATCTGCCCCTTTAGCTAGTTCATAGAATATCAGAGAGAAATTAGAGAAAGAGCCAAAAAGGGATGCTGTTTCCTTCTTACTGCTGTCACACTTGTGCTTTAAATCACTGATTTTTTTTTCAGGTAAGATTTAACTTATTTGTGTGAAAAATAGTGTTTTTATTTGCTTTAATGGAAGCTGAGATTCTCAATGGAATTCATCACACGACATTGAGAAATTTTCAGTAAAATCACGAGGGTTAGCAAACAACTGAAAGCTTAGTGAACTAAGGCTGAAGTGGAATGAGTTGGTAGTTGGTGGGAGGTCTCATCTCACACTCTTACCTAAAGAAATGGATGATAATCTATTGTTTTAGCAAGTTTTTTTCTTTTCTCTCTCTCTCTCTCTTTTTTTTTTTTTTTTTTTTTTTTTTTTTCGTTTCTACCCCTTTTTTTTTTTTTTTACGTTTAGATCCCCTTTCTTTCATGCTGAAAGGCAACAAGTTATGCCCATCCGGACTTGCTACTTATTTCTGTGGACCTTTCATCTCACTCTGCTCTCTCTATTCATGGCCAGGAAACCCATCCAAAAGTGAGAAAGAACCAACCTTTCAAAAAAGCTACATAGCCTCAAAGATGAAAAGTTCCTTCTGTGATCGGGCAGAGCAATAGAGCTCCATCAGGCAACCCATCAGTACTACAAGGAGATGTAGTTATGGGAGATCTGCTCAGTGTTTTTCCCAGACCTTATGAGAAAATCAATTAGCAAGAAGTGATGAATACAAATACTGCTAATGTTTCTCCCATAAGCATTTTTCTAGTAGTAGGTTTTTTACTACATTTTCCTCTAAAATTTTGTTACTATGAGATCTTGTTGATCCAATCCATAATCTTCTGATTTATGAATTAATAGATTTTTCTTTCAAAATTCCTAAATTATTATGGTGTCGTATGAATGGACTTTAGACTAAAACATTAGACCAGTAAAAACAGTACACCTGAAACAGTAACTATAACTGCATAGCCATTAGTATTAAATAGCTGCAATCCTGTCTTGTAATATTCCTGCTTTGATACAGAAGAGAAAAAATTTAATTGGGAAGATTCTATTTCTGAATGCCACATCTTAGGAAACTGCCAGAGATCAGTCACACTTTAATTCCAGTTTAAAATGCACAGGGATAAAAAACCTAATACTCAACTAATAAAAAGAAAATTCCTAGAACTGATACGCAATTGAATGATTGGTGTAAATACGAACAATGTAGTCAAAGCCCACCTGTACACACTTTTGCCTTCTGCCAACATGCTGCTATGACAGTTTTGCTTTATTTTTTAATATAAACAATTATTAGCGTGTTTTTAAAGTGTCAAACAGTGGATTGTCTTTCATATTTACTACGTATATATATGTGTGTCACATGTATTTTGATGCAATGTAAAGAAGAAAACTGTTTTGAAGTTTTATCACTTTACATAATTTCAGATTTTCTATTAAAATTTAACAGTAGTACTGAAAATATTAATGAATTATATAAATAGTATATAGTAAATAGTTTCATAATGTATTAACTGATTTTAACATACCACCCAACAGAGGATTACTTTCAGAATTATTTAAATGGAAAATTTATTCCAGAGAGAGCTATTCTTTCAAAAGGCTTATACTGACATTTCAAAGTAATGTGATGCATATTTGCACATAGTAAAGAGTAAAAACTTTTAAAGTGCATAGCTTTGAATTTACAGTTAAATGTTTTTAAAATATTCTTTGAAGGGTCAGATTAAATCTTGCATAGGTAAAACTCAGTTCAGCATCAAGTATAATCCACTGGTAGACTCACATGTTGTATGCTAGGTGGCTGAAAATACATTACAATAAGTAAGTTACTATTACTATTACTATCACTGTAATTGATGTGCTTGTTGGGTTTCTTTTTCTTGGAGGAGGAGTATGAAATGACTTGCCTTATGTTTGTTTTGAGGAAGTTCCTTCAGAATTAGATCTTATTTACAGTAAATCCAAGCCTGTGGTTCCACTGAAGCTGAAGCCAATCTAAATGTTGATTGCTGCAAACCCTACTTTTGGCCATATGTTACCACTGCTTTCCCTTGAGCTCTCTTTTCTGTGCTCTTCTCCAGCATTTTCACTGGCACCTTCATTCATCTGACTTCAAACTGAATGTCTTGTAGCTCAGGGGCCTTCTTCTACTATAGAGAAGTATATTTTATAAGATTGTTTTTATGTCTCTTTGAGTCCTCTGTGGGGTCAGATCATTACCTATGCCAGGGAGGATGCAGCCAGGTTTGGGAACAAAACAAAGCTGGATAATTTCTTTTCATAAGGGATTGATTTTAGACCAGCCCAGTAGTATTGTCAGGCTTCAACCTGAACAGAATTCTGCTATGAAACAACTCATCTCTGTGGGAAGGCAGTGGGGGGACAGTGGCCTCCAAACACTGATGCAAGAGATAAGGCAGAAACACTCGGCACAGAGCACAGTGGCAGCTCCGATGTAGAGCAGTTCAAAGTGTCACGAAACTGCAGCTTTAACTGATGAAATTGTATAGTTGGCTACATGTTGCTCAGGATATGTTAGCTTTTAATTTAAAACAATGTCATGTTTATAATTAAACAGAAATAGTGTAGTAATGTTTAAATGTGTTAATTTAGGATGGCACATTAGAACAATTTGAAAGCAGTCTTGTAACATTATCCAGTTTTGAAATTACTGTACAATAATTGCTTTGTAATTATTATAATTAATGTTTTGTAACTATTTAAGAATGGGAATCTGAACCTGTTTTCCTTCACATCCATGGAAGTTCTGTTTCCCAGAGCAGGATTAGACATACTCACAAATTCCCTAAAACTCATGAGTGACAGCATCTTACTATGGATGCCTAGCTATATGTTATAGCAGTATACATCAGATTTTGAACATTTAGATCTGTCTTCCATCAAGGCTGTCTTCTTATTTAAGAATGTCCTGTTATTGCATCAATTATTCCAAGACTAACAGTACTTCTAAAGTGATACACAGAGCATTTTAAAAATTTAATAAATAAAGACTTATTTCCAAAGTATTTACAAGAAATAGAAAAGAAAGTCACTAGCTTAAATTGTATCATATTAGTTGTGCAGTTTTTCATTGTTTTAATTATCCTTAACCATTGTATCTAAGTAGTATTAATGAGATTAATATCCATAAGACAGATTTAGAATCTCATTGCTAAAACTGGTCAAATAATTCATAATGAATTATTCACCTTGTTTTTTTCATGAACTCTTGGTGAACAGATTGTGATTTTCTCAGAAGGATTAATTATTCAAAGTTATTCACCAAAAAACTTAATAGTTCTTGGGCTCAGTTTCTTGGTGAGCAATATATTGTGAACATCTGACCAGCTCCAGTATTTCAGATCATACAAAAGTGGATTTTTACTACTGTGACCTTTCCCCATCAGTTAAGGTCTCTCTGAGGTGAAATGTTTATGATATTTTTTTCTTATACCATCTATGGAACTGTCCCTTTAAATCTGACAGAGATGCTCAGTAGCAGTCCTACAACTAATACAATATTGTTCTTGCCTTTCAGTTAACAAGTACTGTATGCTGTATTATGCCTTTACCTAGTTTCCCATTACTTATTCTTGGTGGGATGATTCATTGTCAGCTATGTATGGATGATGTGGGTTTATATATATTGAATTGTACATTCAAAATTTTCTTAGAATTATTGGTGGAAATGTTCTGTATGAGTGAATAATATTGCAAATCATTTATACAAACCAAGTGAATTAATTTCAATGTTTTAATATTATATTATCTAGTTTGCTTAGTGTTCGGAGGACTTTTTTTTTCTCTTGTAGTGGTCTATATCCCTAGGCACATTGCTTTCTTTTTGTCTGTCAAATATGGACGTTATCAATCTCCACTGTGATCTTTTCACTTTGTGCAAAAACGTCTTCAGTGAAATGGCTACAGTTGCTGGAATAGCCACAGATTAGCCAGGGCTAGTAAGGTTTTGCAAATATTATTTAGAAATGTTGGTTCTGTCCCACCTTAGTTGCTTTCCTGTATAGTTCATTCATTCATTCATTCGTTCGTTCGTTCATTCTTTCTCTCTCTCCGTCTCTCTGTCTCTCTCTGTTTCTCAAGAACAATCCAGTTCTGAAGTTTACTTTGTCTCACTGAAGAGCAACTCTGCTTTTCGAGGAGGCAATATTCTAGAGAGTGTCTTGTGGCTCTTCTTTTACAGAATTCTCCCTTTTTTTTTCTTTTGTTTTAGCTTTCATAAGCAATTTAGTCTACAGTGTTCAAATCACATCCTTCAAGTGCAACAATATAGCATCACCTTTTAACATTAGAAGACTCTATGTTACTAAAATGCTTAAATATGGTAAGAAAAACAAAAGGAAGAAAACAAAGTCTTTTGCATTGGTCTTTTAAATCTAATGGAAATAGCCAATATAGGAGCCTACTGGCTTTGTGATTCTTCTTTTTCCATCACATTTAATGGACCTGTTTTCTTCCTCAATCTTTGCTGTTCACAGCTTCTCTTTAGTAATGTCTGGAGAATGTACTTGAAAAAATGCATCCAATTATCTTCTGCCCCAATGAACTGCTGTAAAAGTTGAAGGATTGCTTTCTGCAACACAAAAATTGATACTGATTTGGTGGACAAAGTTCTGAAATTCACTGTGAATTTCTTTCTTACCTGTTGTCTCAGGACCATGGAAAACAGTCCAATAATGAAATATTAGAATACTTAAAGTGAAAAGTTGTTCAATTAACATTAAAACTGATTTGTTATAGTTCTGTTTCCTGTATTGCCCTACCTACTCCCATCTCTTCAGTATCCCAAGTTATCCTTAGGTTACTTCTGTATCTTAAGACCTCCAAGACGTGCTCTGTTCCTTTAATGGATCATCCCCAGAATGCTTCTGGCTTTTCCTTTAACCTCTAGTTTTGAATTCCAGCCTGCTAGCTAGGTAAGAGATATCACATGGTAAGATGGGTCCAGGAGCTCATGTGGGCTTTCTGATCAACCAACTGCTGCTAAATAATGGTTGGCTTCTTTGCGCCTTTCATGTAGCAGTAACAAAGCATAATTTATTTATAAAAAATTAAAAAAAAAAACCCAAAAAAACCAACAGTGCCTTAATGTGTATTTCTCAGTCAGATTAGTTGAACTTTGCTAACAAATTTAAAAATTATTAGGCAATAGGCCATAAACCCACTTTTTCCTTTTTTATCTGGAGATGAGAATTTAAAAAAACACCTCAACATTGTCTCCTAAAGTGAGATAAATGAACACACAAAAGTGTATAAGAGCAGACTACTCAGAAATTTTTTTAAAAATTGCTGTTTTCACAGTTGTATGTGTGCGTATATCTGAGGTAAATGTTCCCAGATACCAATTATTGGAAACCATACCCAAAGTTGAGAGAGAAGTTGTGTTCTGCAAGTCCAGATGTCACCGAACTCTCTAAGCTGTGCATGCAATTGTACAGCACCACATGTTTTCCAGTATGCAGTTTTAATTAAGTGAACTCAGGATAAAGGTCCAAACCCTCTTCTCCTTAATAATGAAAATAGCTGCATTATTTTTGTTCTGAATTTCCTGGATACAGTAAATTTACATGAAACTGTAAACATCAGAATTATTTTGATTAGGTTATGCCTTACATGGTTTGAAATTATGTGTTCAATATTATCTATGTGTTGTTCTTTAAATTCAGCTGATTAATGAGATTTATGTCATCATTAAAACAGAAGAAGCAAAGGTTTTGTGTGAATGCAAAGTATTTTATTTATATATACACAAACATACTTTCATGAGAAAATTTGAAGGCCATTTTTTGTTCAAACTAAAACTTAAAAAGCAAATGATTTCATGGGAGAAATTATTAGATCTTACTATATTTCATATAAACTTTGTCATATTGCTGTGGGTTAATAGTAGGAAGCTTTAAAACAAACTAAAGCACTTTTAAAGGATGACTATGTTCTATGTGTTTGTGAGACACTGGAGGAAATAAAAGAGTGAATTGATAAAGGTGTTGCAATCTGGAAAAAGACATCACAAATGATAATCCAAACAAGTAGGGAGATGGGAACCCATCTGAATGTAAATACTGCTTGATGAATATCCTACAAACAGATTTTCCTGTCTGTGTCCGACTGAATTGATACTTTGGTCAAGCGAGTCTTCCTTTTGCTGTAGTCGACTTCAAGTGAGGCTTTGTATCGTTCTGCCTTTGGGACCCTGGTATTTCAGGGCAATCTGTCCTCAAAGATCTGACTTTTTAAGGATCTGTGAATATAAACGGGTATATTTTCCAGTTCCCGCTGAAAACCAGACCGTATGGATCTTTTTATATCCCCGCTTTCCTCTAAGTTGTGTGCGATGTTGATTTGACAATGGAACAGAACGGTGAAGAATTAGCGTTTAAATCTAAACGTACATTCTTTGTCGAAATTCCCGAGCGCTGCTTGGAAAGCCGCGGAGGACCTGGATGGGGAAAGGGAGGGATGGAGGGATGGAGGGAGGCGCAGCCGGGCTCGGGGCTGTCGCGCCCNCCGCCGAGCCAGCGCCGGGAGCCGGCGGAGCGGAGCGGAGCGGCGTGTTCCCGCTGCCATGGGAATTACTGAGTCGGGGAATGGAGAGGGATCGGGACGGCAGCCGTCGTGACCGCGGGAAAAGACGGCAGAAGTGGCGGTGGTCGGAGGCAGGCTCCCGCCGCACGGCAGGAGCCGCACAAACCGCGCCAAGCAAATCCCTTCCTGAGGCGCCTGCCTCTAGAGAGGAGCAAACTTTCCGGCCTGCTTTCGTGGAGAATCCTAATTCTAAAGACGCTGAGATATTTAATCGTGAAAATAAGACTATTAAGAATTCACAGATTATCGAAAACATCAGTTAATCACCCCACGCCTGTCCTAGAAGAGACAGACAGACACTGGGGAAAGCGCTGGGAACGGGCTGGTGTGAAATGCAGCAGCCTTGCAAAGCCTTTCCAGCTCCAGCCTGCTATTACAAGAAAAGGATCATGTGAGGATCCTTTGAAAGGCAATGTTCTGACTTAAGCAAGCAACCGCATTAATTGGGAGTCTTGTATTCATACATGCTGGGCTAAATAAAGCAAGCTGGTTTGTTGCGGCAGGCTGGGGAAAATATATAAAACTAATCCTTCAATTACTTTGTCGCTGATTAGAGTATCCATAACAAACGTAAGAGTCCCATGTAGCACGGAACATCTTTTCAGGGAACAGGACAAGCGTCCTAAACAAAAACCAAAATGACCTAACTTTTTTTGGGTTATTTTTTTTTTTTTACATTCGGTGGGGGNTTCTAATAGAATAGACTTCCACAGGCAAGGAAATTAATTTAGTCCTCTCTTTCTGAGCTATTCTATTCTCCTCAAAATGTATGTTCCTCTTTTTTTTTTTTTTTTTTTTTTTTTTTTTTTTTTTTTTTTAAATCCCCTGAAGTTAACTTTCATGCTGGAGAAAAACTCGGCTGGACAACAAAGCTTTGATCTTTGTGTGAAGAAAGAAAGTAATAGAGTGAAAGTCTCTCCGGAGAGTAATTATTCTTTGGCCGCTCAGGCAAGTTCCCTGTCACTCTTAAGGTTAATATTAAGGTAGCTCTGCTATACTTTCCCATATTAAAAAAAAAAAAAAAAAACAAAAAAAAATACCAACAGCCCTCCCCAGAATGTTATACTATTAATTGCCAATTTGCATATGTGTGCAGCTGCTGTTTTGGCTCCGATCTTCCATCCGATAAGCTTGCTGGAGGTATCACAGAGCACTTGGCAGCTTTCCTATTTGAAAAGAAAGCCTTCCTAACTACAGAACAGCTGATAGTCTATCAGTGATAGACCCTGATGGCGTGAATTACAATTACACTACTTTTCACACTAAATCTGGGTGATAGCTACTTGGAAAGAAGTTTCATCATTTTTTACCACAAACTGGAAAAAGAATTACATGGTCATGCTGTGCTTTTAAAGGCAGTTTGGTTCACTTTTGTCTATTTAACACCTAATTCCGAGGAGTCCATAGGCATCTGGAGATCTGAACGTCGCGTAATGAATTCACTGTTTAGATGGGAGATTTTTTAAATCTACCTCAAATTACATTTATTAACAAGGCGAGCAGGAAGTGTTAGAGTTGTTAGACGCTTCATTTATTAAATAATTTGTGGATATTTTCAGTTGTCATATCCAGAGTCATGGGGGTTTACTTATTTTTTAATTAGCAATTCCAAAACAATGCTACCACAATTTAACAATTCATCACGTAATCTGGGGCTGTTCAGTTCAGCCACTAATGCTAGATAATTCAGATTGTTATTTTGATCTGTTGATAACTCATTTTGTTGTGATAGGAGAACTGCTGCCCTGAAATAAAATGCACGATTTTCTATGGACCTTGTTGCGACCTAGAAACTAACTCTATCATCTTTGTCTACCTATTTCTTAACATTCTACCTGGTATAGTAAAGCAAAAGTAATTTTAAAATGTCGGTTATTTGTTTTCTCACTTCATGATTGGTCTTTATTTCGCATTAATGTGTTTTCATATACCACTGCAGAGGAGGAGGTTGGGAGAAATGCAAGTGTCAAAGTAAATTTAATTGTACAAGTAAGTCACCCACATTGATGCCGAGGTCACAATGTCTAAACTTTTTCCTTTATATGTCAGAAAGTTAATTTAGTGAGGTGCTACCCTGATAGTTAAATGTAGCTGCTTAAATATCTTACAAAGGCATGGTGGAAAGCCTGACTCCTGACGTAGCTAACCTAACAGAAAATAGACTTTGTTTTCCTTTTTTAGTTGCTTGCTTTATTAGATTTCTCACTCTCACAGATTATCCAAAAACTACCCATTGATTGATCGCCCGTAGAGCTGCATTTGGTGTAAAGAAAAACTTCACAGCTTTATTGGCTCCCAGGAGACAAAACAAACATAACAAGATATTCGTATTAATACAAACAATGCAACAAATGAGAAAACCATCACATTTAAATAAGATGGTAAAATCAGTCCAGTGTACATCCCAGCCTCTGATATAGCAGACATGGCAGTTCAACTATTCACCAGTGCTCTCAGGCACGGGTCCCTCTGGGAGTTGCGTTATTGCTCACAGCATTTCATCACTGCGAACAGTTAACCTAAGAAAATGCCACCCAGTAAAACTTCCAGAACCCAGTTTAATGGTATTTCACTGCAGCTTTACAACCGTAAATATAAAGGTTGAGATTAGTCTGTTTCTTCAAAAATATTTTGAACAAGGTTTTGGGTTTTTTGTGCGTGCTTGGACCTGGAAGTTGTTACTTATTTTTTTTTAGGGTATCACATATCTGATCTTAATAAGGCATTTATTTTGGGAAGAGAAAGCGTGAAGATTCGAACTTTCTGCCGTTTCTTCTGAAGACAAAGAAAGGGATGTGTCCCTTTAGCCTTGGTTAAAAAAAATCCAACGAACAGTTTTATTTTTAAAGAAAGAAACTTTCCCTCCCAGCACAAATACACCCACGCATGCCACGAACATTTTTTTTAAAAGAAAGCTAATGCCCTCTTAGCTTTGTCTCAGAAAGGAAAGGTACCAGTTTTGAAGAAAGCAAGCTGGCAAGTCCACTCTTCGTGTTATTTCCTACAAAGTCTTCATCGAAAGATGCAACCAGCCTGTTACACAGTAACATTTTCTTCACCACATTTTCTTATAATAACCATTTTCTTCACTCTTTAATGGAAAAGTCACTTAGGCCCGGTGGGAAATATGGACCTTCTGAAATGCTGTGGGAGTCTTACAATCCTTATAATCTTGCTACCCTCATGCAAAGGCTAGGAAATTGCTGTTCTGCCATTCTGGTGATAGCTTTTTCTGGTGATCTTATAGGCTACTAAATCAAAGTGAAGCTGGGCATGGTGGCCATGTTATTCCTTTGAAGCCCATAAGAGATCTGACAGGTCTGAGAATTGCATCACTTTCCAGGTCTCGCGTCCATTTTCCACCGGATGGTGAGGTTGAAAAAGGCTGAAGGGACTGCCTTTTCTCTCCATGTTTGTAGTGTTCAATGGGCATTTCTTGGCATTCCTGCTATTCTACATGAAAAAAACCCCAAGACTAACTTATAAATTGTTACTGCAGTTTCACCCGTCACATTTCAATGGGCTTGTGAGCTTGCATTCGTGACTACGGGCTCTCTGCTAATGACATCTGTGTTGGTCTTTATACACACTTGACCATTGCTCACCCCACATGCTTGCCACGACAGAGCTTTATGTAGAACATCAGGCACACGAGGTACACAGTATCCAGTTGTCTGTGTGGGTATCGCTTAGATTGCCTCTTTCATGAGTAGGTCAATGAGACACATAAAGGAACAACATGCACATGTTTAAATAATAAAATTTTAAAAGTAGAACTAAACTAACTTTAAAAGAATTTGTGATGCATACAGCATTTTCTCCTCTTAGAAGAAGCATTCACAGGTTACTACACGTCTTCAAAGAGTTGCACTTGCAGTCATGGCATATAATGCCAAGTTATCACTACACATAGTAAATTTTAAAATGATGACTCTTAATTTCTTGCTAAGGTGTAGGAAGATATTTCATAACCAACTGATATAACATTTCATATTACTTTCCAGCTGCATATTCTTCTCAATATTACTTGCCTGAAATGCCTGTGTGTGTACACAAAATTATATGGAATAAAAACTTCGGAAAAATTCAGAGAGTAGTGTGCTGAAACAGATTTCAGAAATGATACATAAGAATGAGAGGAAGTGTGTTAGAAGTAATGGTAGAAGTATGGGAGAAGTAAATTAAAGGTAGAAGTAAACCTGCTGTTCCTCTTCCCTGGGCAGAAGGAGGTCTAAACCTAGCAGCTTTATTCTGGAAGATTTTTATCATTCTTTTAATACTTAGGGACACTAAACTCCCCGAATAAAGAAATCAGATGAATCCATTCTAATTAGGGATATTCCTGTTGTTACTGTCTTGTATCACTTGAGGCAACTGGGAATCTATAAGTAACAAGCTTATTTGATCTGTATTAACTGCAGTTAAATGGACACATGGATAAGAACTCTATTAAAAAATCAGTGTATGCGATTTTGGCTGCTGAGTCTCCGTGGGCTTTCACATCTCGGATGGCATGGAGCCTGAGGTTTCTCTCCCGTGATCCTATTGAGCTTGGACGTGGCTTTTTCTACGCCCCCACCCTTATGTCCAGAGTTATGTACATGTTTCCACATATTAAAAATGCAGTCTATACTGCTCAGATTTACAACGCTATCTAAACCTCCTCAGACGTATCCGTCACCAGGTCTATGTGCACTCCGAACAGTGCCACTCCAGCCAGCTACTTCCCCTGGGCTGGTTCTGTACTGGCAGAGAACTTGCATAAAACTACAGTGATATTTTTGTCCTGCTCACCTCACGTTCTGTACCTCCTCCTACAATTACTGTAGTCCCTTTAACCCCACAGAAACCTCCAAACCCTGACTGTTGATAAATTGGTAGGTCAGATGGCCTTTCACCTGGTTGTCACCGCTGGAAAAAGTGCTAATGGACATTTGTAGACAGGATTGTCACCTGACCAGAGGCTCAGTTTCTGCTGTGCAGGCATGGGCTTGTCACACAAAGCCTCGACTCCACACCCTGTCTGTCCATATACTCTTTTGCATGCACACCGACCCCAGGAATAGTTTCTATGTTTTCTCAGGGCAACTGTTATAAGCAGATATTCTTATTAGAACATCTTATAATCCGCGATCTCAAGGACTTGTTTCATTCTGTTATCCTGTGTACGTGGAGTAACCCATGTACAGGAGGCTTGTGATGGCGAGAAGGGCAGTTGATCAATTAAAAACAAACAAACAAAAGCCCCCAACAAACTACACCCCTCCCCAAAAAGAAAAAAAACCCAAACCAAAAAACAAACCCCAACCATTATTTGTCACTCCTTTGCTGGCAGTCAATTATAAAAAAGAAACTTTGAAAGACTGCATGTCAGCAATGTCAGGAGGGGCAGCAGTGCAGATGTACTGCCTGGGTTCATCCATCATTACCTAGCAAATGAGCCGACTAGCTTGTGGGCAGGTACAGAAGCCCTGGCAGGCAAGCAAGAGAAGAGATTATTTTTGCATATCTTCTGTGAATCTCCAGGGAATTCAGTGGCATTCCTGATCTCAAAAGCTTGTAATTAAGAGGATGTCATCTTTGGGCTGGAGAATTCCGGAGAAAATCATTTTCACAGCACCTAGAGGGCTCGACGTTGCGCTTGATGACAGATGGGAAACCTTTATGAAGGCTCCGTAACCTTTTGCCCTCAGAGACTGTACTTTTGACACTGCAGAAATTGGGAGGATATAGATGTTTTTACTCGGGTGATAGTGTGGTGATTTTTTAAAACAACGAGTCATTTATTAAAGTATTTTAATGAACTATACAAACAGCGAAAACCTGACAAAGCTTGTGTCACTGCTGAGAGTGAAAACATAACTATTAACTATAGAGTGTTTTGCTTATGGAGACTTCTCTATTGCACGCAAATAAGATATAGGAAAAGACTAGCAGATAGAATTTCATGTTTCATCTTTTCAGATCATGACCTCAGGAGTGTCATGCCACTTCCATTAATCCTTTTCTCAACTTAAAGATCCCTGTGAATATGAATAAAGTTGTATTTTAAAAACGAAAGAAAGAGAGAAAGAGAAAACAAGACTCATTCACATTCCGAGTCTGCTTTCTGTCTCACACGTATTACATTTCACAAAACAGATAGAAACAATAGAGCTTATTAAGAAAAACTTGTTTTGAATGGCAAATTAAGCATAATGAAAATACACACGTTTTTACAAGTAGTTATTTTTTACACCAATTGAATATTTTAAACCTTTTTAAAATATGTACTTGTCTCTGCAAAACGTTTTTCTTTTAGCTCATTTGCAGCATATCACCCTGCTGTATATTTTTATTTGAAATTTTAATTTGGCCAGTTCAGAAACCTGGATAAGCACAGCACCTTGTCTGTGGCCAGGCAGTAACCAATAGGGATGCCCTACCCTGGATATTTATGAGCAATATCAGTGTTGGTTTCTGGGCTGTACAGGCTGATGCATGGATTGCTCCCCACTATGGCTTCTTAGGCAGGAAAAAAGTTATTATATTCGAGAAGATATCTCAGCATTTGTCTTTGATCTAAATACCTTTTTAGTGCAGTGTAAATCATCAAAATAGATATAATAATTTGTTTCCAGCTTGAAAACTTACGTGAAATCAAGAAACAATCCAAGAATCTTCTAATGAAAAGTAAACTTGACCTAATGAAAACTTATTTCTGCCTTTCATTCTTATGTACAGTTAAAAAAATACAGATAATAGCAAAGGCAAATTTTTATCTCCATCCCCCATATCTCTAAATTCAGAAGCACATAAAAAAGGGCACAGAGTTTATCTTAAATTTTGCTTTATACTGTAAATGTCTTCCCGATATGCACAAACTCGTGTATCCAGTATATAAAATCTCTTAAAAGATAAAGCACTCAAATGTAGAGCATTAAGGTGGACTGCATTTTTCTATTTCTTAGGTATTACAGTGATCTGGGAATTTATTTTTACAGCCTGAGATGTCAGTATGCCACAGAAGCATGAAAATCTCACCATCTGTATGCTCATGGACAATCTCATCAAGTACACTCAACGACAGACTTAGAATAACAAAATTTAAACGCTATTACTACCGCCTAGCTGTACATGCACTCAAATCTATTTTAAATAGCATTCAACCTGAGTTACCATGCCGCTTACCTCAGGCCTAAACCAGTTTATTCCCTTTCAGTGTTTTCTTATCCCCATGAATCCTGCTGTAAACTAGGCACATGATATTTGAAATAACATTTGTTAAATTAAATGTGAGGTTACACACAGGCTTATATAATTTAATTTGGCCAAGTGCTGATCCATAACCCAGTGAAGGTTCAGGAGTGGAGCAATGGCTTCACCTGGCAGCTTACCTAATGTGCTGGGCAATGTCCTTCTGGATATGTGTTACTTGTCAGTGCCAGAAAGCAAGGATATGTTTTAGTTGGAACTCTGTTATAGCAGACACTACATAGTTTAGATTAACTCCTTTCAGTAGTACAGCATCAATGTGTTATTGCCTTAACATAAAACATACAGATTATGTAAATCTGTAATAAATACTATTTTGAAGTGTATAGTAATCAAAAATCTTTCAGGGCAGGATGGAATGGAAACTGAGAAATATTGGAGAGTAAACATTCCAACGCTCATTCCTCTGCTTCTCCCTGGCAGAGCAGAGCACTTACTGTAGCTGGGCTGCTAATGCTCCAGCCCCAGGGTTTGCCCTGTGAGTCCGGCAGAGCATGGACTTCCTGGGAAAGCTAGGGCCAAAGAGATCCCTCAGAAAGAATTTTTGATGTCTCTGCGGACCCTGCCGCACTGGTTGTGAAAGGGAATGGTTGTTGCTGGTCTGAGAGAGGGCCAGACCTTTTAATACCTCCTCACAAGGCGCACAGTGTGTACATGTAGAGCCATTCAGGCTTGCAAGGCCAAGTAGTCCAGGAGCCAAAAGGCAGTGGCGGAAGAGAGGCCGTACCACTCACTTACTGCATGTTTTAGCATTCTGGACTCCAGTTCCCGTGCAGAGCTGAGAGGGCAAAGGAGCCCTTGGAGTCCATCAGTAATTGGTACAGCTCTGCGTCTCCCTCACCTCGGCGGCCTGGTCTGGGGTGCGGCAGTACATTGTCTCCCACCGGGCAGCCTGCTGCGCTGCCGGCTGTGGCCTGGCCTCTGGCGGGGAGGAGGGTGCCGGGAGGTCAGCCCAAAGAACCCGCAGGACTCGTACGAAGAGCTCCTCGCCTCTGCCCCTTGCGGGAGCGCACTGACGGGCTCCTGGCAGCCCGGGCGCCAAGGGCGAGGTCTGAAATCTACCACTGATAGCCAGCAGCCTGCCAGGTCCCCCGGGTGCCGCCAGCCCCGCTGCGCGGTCCCGCTGGAACTCTCTCTGGGTTACCACCTATGCCGGGTGCGGTGCCGCCTGCTGCGGAGGGGCCGGGGCGCGTTGGGCTTGCCATGCGGCCAGCGAGAAGGAGGGATCGCGGCAGGCAGGCAGGCGGAGGGAAGGAAGGAAGGAGGCCGGGCTGATTAGCATGCAGCAGCGCTCGCAAGCCCGGCTCCATTGTTTTAACACCTCCCCTCTCCTCCGCGCCAATCTGTCACCGTTCAGCAGGCGAACGCTGCTGCCTCGAATGCTGCTCTTCTCAAATGAGACGGATAATTAGCTGCCCCGCACGAATGGCGCACTCTTCTCACCCCTGATTGCTATCACCTTCTTGCTCCTGGCAGTTTTGACACCTCGTAATCAGCCTNTTCCTTTTTTTTTTTTTTAAATGCAATCCCAGTTGCCATTTGGATTGAGACTCCTCTGTTGAGTTAACCTTGTATGATTGCGGGGGAAAGGGGAATGTACGGTAGGGAGGGGAAGAAATCGCCTCCTCTAAGTCTCATCTGCTGAGTGAACCATGGGTGGGGGTAGAAGCATCTCGGCTTGATCCTCCAGTGCTTTTGTTCGTAAGGGGGAACAGCCTCTCCTGAGCATCCTCTGAATTAATAGTATCTCGGATGGGGAAGGATTGTGTTTCGAGCGACTCCTCCGCTCAGTTAGTGGAGAAAAGACTGCATTTCTATTATCTGGTTAAATACAGCCATACGGGGAAGGGATTTTAAAAGTAAGTTCGCAAGGCCAGGAATCTCCCTCTCCCTCCTGGGTAGGCAGGGGAAGGAAGGTAACTTCCTCAGCCTCTTAGAGCGAATTCACTGTTTCATGGGAGTCGGAAGAGAGATCTGATTGGAGTGCGAGATGGCAGAGGGAACTTCTTTCCTTCTGATTCTAGAGAAATAAGAGACCTCAGTTAATGCTCTGGTGATTTCTGCGAGATTTTAAAAACAGAGGACTCGTGGAATCTGTCATAGGAGCGTTTTCCTCTCCTCTAACAAGCAGTGACAGTCTAATTACTGGAGCTACGAGCAGCTGTCGAGTTAGCCGGAGAAACAGAGGAGCTACATGTGTTCTACCCGGCCGCCGGCACTGAGCCCTCGCAGCAGGCTGAGGCAGCCGTACCGCCGCAGTGTCCCTCAGAGAGCTCCCGACAGGAAACGGGAGCAGTTCGTTTCCTTGCGAGCGCTCCCGCGAACGCTGGCTGTGAGCGCGGGGGGTTCACGCGTCGCGCACCGTCAGCACGGGGCGGGGTGACAATGAACTCGTACGGGAGCCCTGAAACTGCTCCAGCCCCGGGGCTGCCCCGGGGGGCTCCGCTGGCCCTGGCAGAGTTGGAATGCGGTAGAACACCTTGGCACGGGTTTGCTGCTCTTCCTGTCCTCTCAAGTTCCTTCCACCATATTTATTATTTTTAATGACATTCTACTTCCCATTTGGATTCAACCTCCTCTGCTGAGTTGAGCTTGTGTGGAAGAGGGAGGGAAGGGGAGGAATACTGAGCCTCCTCTGGTGGGTGTAATAAAGCAGATGTCCCTGCTGGCAGCAGCAGCCTCCTCCAGGAAAGCTGTATAAGGGGGGCCCTTTCAGGGACCGCACTCGCCTCCCACTTCGAGTCGCTCACAACTGCTTAGCGGGAGATTTATTTATTTATTTACATTTATTTAAAAACTAAACTGGTGCCCCTCGTAGTGGTCTGATCGGTGAGCCTATCTGGATGCCCTCAGGCAGCAACAGTTCTACGTACGCAGGATTAAACAGCTTCCTAAAACGCCGCACTAGGCAGGAGCCCTCACAGTGGGAGATGGAAGGGTACTGCTGGTCGACGAGACTTTGGTCAGCCGTGTTCCCCCCACCTCCTGCCGCCGTCCCCCCTGTGCCCTGGCTGCGGGGGACCCCAGGCTGCGTCCCGCAACAAAGAGCCTTGTCCCCGCGCGGGGACTCGGGCTCGGCGCAGGGCTCTCGGCTCTGCCAGCTCAAGGGCTCCTGGGGAAAACGCATCCACGCGTGGGGGCGGGGGGGAGAAAGAGATGACTTTATTTTCTTCAAAGGTGATTCGCAGTTTGTTCATCTCTTAATAACGTGAGCTCCTGAGCTCGAATTTCACGGTTGAGAGGACGAGTCAGTGCTGTACGCCCGGCTGGCTGGAGATGTGCGAATCCCCTTCTCTCCTCCCAAGGCTGGAACTTGTGCCTCTCCCGGGCACCACCCCCAGCCGTGCTCTCTGGGGAGGTGCTTCACACGCCGCACGGCGCGGCCGGGGCCGAACATCGCCTCTTCAGCGCTGCGGGCCGGCGAGGGCTTAGAGCTCCGAAGAGTAACAAACTCTTCCTCCAGGTCATGTTGCAGACATGCACTGTACACCGCTGTTTATTACAGTACACTCTGTTGACAGCCCGTCACAAACACAACATGTTTAAAATAGAGAAAATAATTGCATAAAAATCCATTTCTAAAAATTACGCAGGTGTTAATTCTTCCAGAAATTTGTCACCTGCAAACAAATCTTTAAAAAGAAGAAGTGTTGTGCTTTGCTGCTATGAAAATATTAATGCTAATTATCAATATCAGGGCTAAACTCTATATTCACTTCAAATGCAAAAAGCAAGCACCCTTTATCATTAATTTAAAATACTTGGCAACACCCCTATTTTTAAATTTGATATCAGTAAATCTAGAAAATGTGCAAACTTTATCAGACTGCAATGTTTCAGCTAAACACAAATTTTAATTGCATTGAGAAAGCCACTAAGCATATTCAGGTTAAAAATAAAGTCACTGAGATCTGGGTGATTAGGTTTTCTCCTTTCTTTTCTAGTCTGTACCAGACTTGGGCTATCCATCATAGCAGACCAGAAGGGAAGGCAAATAATCTTTGGTATTACTAGTTTTGGGGAAAGTTTAACCTTTTCTATCCTTCATACTAATATATCCTGTTTCCTGAAAGCATTTTTAGTAATTATTAATGCTATAAGGGTACATGAACAAGATAATTTTTTTTATAACATGTAACAAATATGCATAAAATCATTACTGTTCCATTTTGGCAAAAGGGTAATTTATGTGTTGTTTTTGATTACTCTCTTTAGTAAAAAATTCATCTGCGAAAGTCAACCATTCACTTATGTTACTAGTGAACAAGCCTATCTTAATTCTGGCACACCTGGCATTCAGCTACTGTCATAATTTTACAAGAATCTGTATTAAGAGGTTCACTATCATAAGTTAAATTGGGGAATTATATAATATAAATGAAAAATGACAGCCTACTTCTCTCCCTGTTTACTTCAGGGAGAACATAATCACATCACTGGATATTGTCAAAAAAAAATCCTAGCATTACACCAATTTCTGACAGCCAGATTAAGGCATTAATTCTGCAAGTCTACATTCATAAATATAATCACAACTTCAGGCCTATTCAGGCAAAGATTAATTGGGAAAAAAAGTGTTTGACATCACTCTCAAAGTTAATAGTGAAGCATATCAAGCAATAATGTGAATTACAGTACTGGGTGACTTAGTTTCATTTTGCCTTGTCAAAAGACAACTAAAAATGTGCTTATCTGACAAACAATTTCAGTCATGAGTTCTTGTTACAAGAAGTCTTAATTCTTAAACTCTTATCATATCTATTGAATAAAAAAAATGTATAAATGTATGCAAAAACAGTGAACCATTGAATTCTCATACATTAAGACTGTACTTTAAAGTGGGAATTGAGATGCCGAAGAAAATCTTCCTTAGATGTTAGAGATGGTGGGAAAACTTCTCGACAGAATTCACATATCCCACACTGATTCAGTTCAGAGTCTGCATATGCTTGTGCCAGCAAATCATTGTCTCGAGGCTGCCAAATGAGCTAAAAGAAACAGAAAATTATTATTGCTGAGGTTTACAATGTGGTTTACATTATGCTGTAGTTTATATTTATATTGAAAAAAAAAATACCTGTCTCTTTAAATTAGGATTCCTTTACACCTGCCTGGCCAGAGACATTAACTAGAGAGTTCTCATTTAAGAAAAGCAAGATAGGACTTAGTTTTTTTTAAAGTTCTATAAACACACTATCCTTGCAAATATTTAAAAATACCTTGGTATCTATTAACAATAAATACTGCTCTGAGCAGAAGTCTGTAGTATGAGTCTGCTACATACTAAAGCTTTTCTTTAACTTTGCATTTCAGTACTTTACTGTAGAAGTCATAGTACACAATAGCCATTTAGCAGAAATGAGAAAATACATTTTTACTTTAGAATAAAATGTTTCTTGTACAGAGTTAATATAATTCATATTTTATTTCCATTCTTATTGACATTTAACTAATTTTCAGTTTACTTCAAAAATGACTACATCACGGTCATGGCTTAAGGTACTTATTTGCTCTGGCTGCCTCTTAGTATAAACATGTCACAAATAATCTTGTTTGGGATTCCTTCTGCCATGACAGCGTCAAGCTCACTGGGACCATCTGAATATCTATCCATGCATTCAGGCAGTTCCGTAAACTATGTTGTACGTGGTTCTGCAGCTGCACTGCTCTTGGTCTCTGAGCTAGTTAGTTTAAAGCTAGCAAGTCTGTTTATTCAGCATTGGAATTCAAGGCACTTAAGCCCAGAGTCTAAGTGTACACTATTTAGAATTGTACCAACTAGGAATCAAAAAGTCTTCTGCCAGTTTTCAAAGTAAAGTTAAAAATTAAGTTTCATAACTTTAGCATTAGCAACACAAGCTCAAATAGTTACGTTATATGGCCAGGACAATCGGGTTTTGAGTAAATTGAAAACCAAATGCATCCTGTTGTGACTACACAGTAGAAAGAATGGCAGCAAGCCGGTATGAGCTCTAGCTGGGGACGGAACTTAAAAGTGAGAGCGCTGTACAGGGGGTTTTTTGGCTCATTTTTTCCCTCTTGCTTCACTCACACATGGAACGGCAAGCAAGAATAATTTACAAAGTAGTTTCTTTATAAGTTTTAAATTTCTTGCTTCTGATACTTACCCAAGATTTTTAATTTTCAGCTCTTCTTTATATTTCATCATGCCAAATAGTTAGAATCTATTGTTTATTTCTCCCACGATAACCCACTGTACAACTAAGCTAGCTTTCAGAGCGGTTAAACCTTCTTTTTAAACCACCCTGAACTTCTTGGGAGTCAATTTCCTGCCCATTCTGTATTTAAACAGTGTTTAGCTTATCACATAGAAACAGCAGATTTACTGTCTTTCATTATGGTCAGCAATCCATATAATTAAATTGACTAATTAGTAATTAAGTGCAATCACACCACTTTTTTCAGCTCAAAGAGTCTACTTATTGTATGTTGCTGGTGTAAATTGCATATTAAATCTATCTAGACACTGACACACTTAAACAAGTTAACACACTTAAACACACTACATAAATGTGTTTAGAATTACTTGTTTCTGATATGATGTAAAGCACCATTTGAAAAAAAGATAAAATAGTATCGTAAAAACTATTTGTCATCTTGGAAACATAACAAGGGGAGGTACTCATCCAGCAACCCACACATGCAGGCACTTAACTTGCATTTCTTGAGTGCTAAGATTGTGTTTAATATCCTTGTCAGAATAGGGATCTATTTAAGCAGACGTTCCATTTCTAAAACATTAATATTCAGATTAATAGATCACTGTTTTGCTTTTAAAATCATGAACATACTTATAAGTATTTTTGGTGGAAACAACTCCCTCAAACTGCAAATACCAATAAACATGTGCATCTATATGAAAGTCTCAGCTAAATGTAGTCTGTAAAATCCTAGGTTCACTAATATCCATGTGTATTTTAATCTGCTGCTCTTTTCAGTCACGTTTTTTTTTAAAGTTACATTCTAAGAAAACAGTACTGAGTTTTTAGATTTAGTATCCACATAGAAGGAAAAGAGCTAAATTTATTACACCAACTGAGAGCAGTTCCAAGAACTTACTGTTGCCAAATCTATTGCATTTATGGGGTTTTCCATTTTATAAGTTAACATATGTAGTAAATACTTGAAAGTTTTATCTACACTAGGAAAAAAAGAAGAGGTATATAATTCTCTCCTTTTTGGCTCTTCCTTCATTTTTGGAAGGGATGATAGAAGCTGTAAGCAGCATAACAACCTCCTAGAAAGGTGGTAAAAATACTAAGAACAAGTTTATGCATAAATTTTGCTAAGGTTAACACAGTGAAAAGGACATGTATACAAGTAACTTTAAAAAAAATTAGTATTTTAATCTACATATATATTATCTGTGATCAAATCTTTAGCACAATTTACAGTCAGAAAAAACCTCTAGAGCTGAGTCCAGTTAACTGGGAAATACACTTAAAAACCTATTTTGAAGGCAGCTGAATAAAGGTGATGGATATTTAAATATACTGATATATACAGATATATGTTTAATGGATTCTAAGGTAATACTGACTTGTTTCAAATGAACTTCTGGATAAGAAATATCATTTTAATCAATGCAGTGTTATTGTAGATATGACTTTCAAATACTGAAACAGTTCACCATTAGCTTTCTTTTTCTCTGAGTGTTAGCATTAGTACATTTTTCTCCACAAAAGAGATCATTCATATTTTAAATGATGGCTCCAAATTAATTTCCTTATTTTGCAGAAATACCAGTGGTCAAAGGCTTACTGCTACTCAACCACTGTTCTGTACTTTCTGAGCTGCATACTCCCCTATCAATTTATAACCACATACCAGCTGTTTCACTTGCTGTAATGTACAATGCAGGGTGCCATCTATTGAAAAAGGAATACACAGACTAACTAGTAAAAGAACAGGCTGGAGAGGGAACACAAAAAAAGAGGATAGTAACAAGCAGTGGAGTGAATGCTTCACGTTCCACAGGAATTCTATGAGCAATAAAATAAATGTGTTAATTTGTTTAACTTAGTCACAACTTTAACCGAGGACCCTCAATGAAAAATACAATAAAAACTGTAATTAATAAGTTGGTATAGAACTGGTATCTCCTACATTACAAATAGATATTTAAAATAGCTTTTGAAAAAATCAAGCTTATAGTTTAAAACAGCAATCTTTCAATGCTTTAAAATTTTCACTCAAAAGTGGTTTGCAATAGAAAATTAAAACTAGACTGGGTAAATGTTAGGAGAAGAAAATATCGAAGTTATCGTGTCCTACAAACACTTTCCAAATGCTAGTTGTGCATGTCATGCAGTGATCAAATGAGAGGTAAAGCTCTTCTGCTGCATGTACCTTGTCATTAGGAAAGAACACAAAACTTCATCCATGTAAATAGTAAAAATATGTGAATTCCACCCTCAGAGAATTCCTAATTACCACTATTTGCTTATTCTTGAAAATCTGTCCTTTCACAAGGTACCAGAAAAGCCACAGAAACAAAAAAACCACAAAATCATTCTATAAAGCTCCATAATTTTGCCAACTTTCAGCTGAGACAGGATGTTACACAAAAGAAACAAAGTATTCAGAGATGTGAGTGTCAGAACATGACAAAATGTTTTTCTGCATTAGAGTAACTGGGCCTTGTTTTCAGAAGCTCCCATGGACTTCAGGCTATAACTGAAATTTAAGCCCAAATTACATACATAAACCTAAAATAAAGTATTTTAGCGAACTTTCCTTCATTCAAAAAAATAATTATGATTTTTTCCTAAAATGACAAAAATTTAAGTTTCTTAGAGCAGAGGAAGAGGGTGTTGTTAATACCTCAGACTGAGACAAAAAGTAGCTTTTTTTTTCATAGTGGAAGTATTTATCTGTTTAGCTTTTTAATTGGTCCATTTTTCATATTCTCTGCTGTACATGAAAAACAATTAAAACAAATGTGTGCCCTATTTAACTGAGAGTGAGGGTAGAAAGAAAGCAATCTAGGGGGCAATTTAGGATTAATGACAGCTTTGAAATAGATATAGAAGCAATTAATATCTAGATGAACTGAAATTTGTACAAGCACAGTGCTTATGTCTGTTTATATTCCTGATGCTTCACTGGAAAAGCATCTGGTACACATTCTCCAGTATTAGAAAGAAGAACTGACAAGAGATATTGTCTTAAAAAAAGACTGATGAGGTATCTTATAGAATATATTAATCCCATCTCAAAGATCTTTGCAAAATGTGTGTCTGAATCATTACCATTTTTCGAAATGTAGAATATTTATAAAAAGGTACCTGATGAGGACCTCTGACGGTTGTTCCAGCAGCTTCTAAAGAAAAAATTACTTCAGGTACACCCTGGTTTGTGTGCTTAGGTACAAATGTGAAACCACTGTCTGTTGTTTTTAAACATGGTTTGTCAAAGATATTTTCTATGGGCATCTTTGAATGATCTGAGGGCTTTGTTTTGTCAACAGTAGTTAAGCTTTGTAAAGCTGAGGTCATGAGATCAATGCCATGAGCTTCAAATGAATTAGGTTCCAATTTACTGAGGTTAACAGCACGGTCTCTGTGCTCCAGGTTAAAATGATGATCTTGAAGCATGTTTTCAGATATACCAGTACAAGGAACTGTTGGTTTTTCCTGAGTGCTCTGCAAGAAAGCAGAGTCATTGTCTGTAGGTGGAAACTTGACATTAAATTTAGAAAGTGATTCTACAGAGTTGTTGTCCTCATCTTGGCCCACTCCTCTTGGTGTGATAGATGTGATGCATGATGCACCTCTATTTATATCCTTTATAACCCGAGGCTTAAAAAGCTCTTCTGCTTGTTCATCAGTTTTATCAGTGCACTGTATCGGCATGGAAAACTGTATTTCTGTGAAGAAAGAATGAAGAAAACATTAAATAGTCCATTGAAGTATAGTTATCAAAATGTGGTGTTTGGGTATTTTTTTTGGTCTTCTTTCCCTGCTTTTTTAATTGTTATTTTTTGCTCTTTAAAATCAGATTGCGGTGTAGTTCTCTTTCACAAACTTTAGTTCTGACACAAAAACTATCAGAACAGAAATAAAAGGAAATAATTCTGTTCTAGTAATTATATTTCTCTTTGATTTATGGCTATAAACATTTTCATTTTATTGAAAATTATGTTGTCCCATACTCTTAACACATACTTGCATATTTACTGAAGTGTTCTGGCAGAAATAGAAGCTGGAACCCAAACCATTTCACACAGTGCCAAGAACATGCTAGGCACCATGAGCACGATTTTAGAAGGTATTCAGGTACCCAACTCCCACCGGTTTCCAAATTAGTTAAATATTTAAACTGAATAACTATTCAGAAATGGGACCATATTTTCCCTTTGTTTTGAGAATTTGCCCTTCCTTTTTGGCACTATATTAATAAAAATGGTAATGGTTACTCCTAATCAGGTGAGAGAATAATTTCAGTAAAAACTGATCATACAGCAGCCTTCTGACATCAGATAGTGTAGTAAAGTGGAACACAGCAGTACAAAATCAAATATTAAATCTACATAGCTTTTGTCATACATATCTTTATATACAGTTGACTTAGGCACTTCTTTTATCATCTATATAGCTTATATCATGTATGGCTTTTCACACAGTTGAGTTAGGCAATTTTAGGGAAATCAAAACCATTCTGAAGTAAGTCGCCAAACACATTCCCTCCAAAATTCCCACACCCAAATAATGAAGTTATTAGCATACAATCATAATATCACAATACAGTACAGACAGAGAAATTTGAAGCAACAAGATAAATGTCAGCACTTCATGTAACAAAATTTCAGTAATGGATGACATAAATTAAAATCAAGTGCTGAAATCAGCATCTTTTGCTTCAACTGTGTGCATTTGCCAGGTGCTTATTGAAATCACTTAAGAGTCTGATCCTACTATTAAGAAAAGCTAGTATAGAATACCCATAGTAGCTTACATTACATTAAAGGTAAGCATTAGCAGAACCGGACATTCAGGACCTCTCAGTTTCAACAAAAAACAAGCCTTCCCTTTGTTTTCAGGAAGTGTTGGATTAAGCTCTTGTCCCATGTAACAAAACAGTATTTAAAAGTCTGCACAAGGAAGTCTAGAAAATAAGTCCTCTGAGTCTCCTCAGTCCGGCAGTTTTCCTCTAACAGATATGGGGCTAGAGGCATTCATAGCAGACATCTTTTGAACTGACAGCTAAATTAAAAGCAAGCAAGTGCTGTCATTCACACAGTATGATGGGGTATCACATGTAGTAAGTGCCTGCCTCTCACTCCAAGGGACAAAACAATTACAAGAGCCATTGATGTGATGACTGTCTTTTATAGCATGTGATTTGGAGCATTCGTCATAGAATGCCAAAACTGGCGGTGCGTTTTCTTGGTGAAATACTGAGCACCATGTGAACAGACTTGAAAAAGGCAGATGGTAAACAGTGGAAGTACTTCTATGTATGTGTAATTTGCAGTATTTTCAAATATAAAGCAAAGCTTTCAAACAGTTGAATCACAATAAGAGCTTAAGTATGATATTACCAGTTTCAGGTTCTGGCTTTATCTTAAGTTTACTCAGTTGGTCTGTTTGTTCTCTGGCTAGCATACGTATTTGATGACACTCTTCTTTCATGTCCTGGAAAATAGTCTCTAGACTCTCTCTGGAAGATCAAAATTGTAAATTAGAATCAAACAATTCAGCTTGTTGTGACCTTTAATCTAGTCACACCCACAAACCAGAGAAAAACAATAGTATAAGCTACTTTTCTTGGATATCTTGTTCCTCAACATATGTATACATATTTTTGTTCTCCTCAGTAAAAGCAAGCAGAAAAAGGAAAAGAAAATGTTGTCAAAGAGTTGTTTAGTCATATCATACACATACACATTTAAGCATAGGAACTGACCCTGCAAGGACCACCCCCAATAATCCAGCCTTTCAGTTCTTTCAGGTATTTTTTGGAAGAGTTTATCTTTCCCAAGGGTACTGTTTCCACCTCATTCTAGGGAAAATAAGATGCTGCCACTATGAACATCAATTGTTTTCTGTTGTTGCCAGTGCACTTCAGACTGCAGAAGGAACACACAAGCATTTGTTACAGCTCTTTCCTTCTCTGTCTACCTGGCATTTTGGGGAGGAGTTTGCGAACTCATTCCCTCTGGTTTCATACAGTATCATATGACTTTTCTTTTTATTTTGAGGGATTTATTGTATTCTATCTTTTCCAGAGTATCATACGGGAATCTGATATTTAGTTCTCTGCACTGAGAACGGTAAAAGCAGTTCATGCTGGTGTTATTTGCCCAAAGGCACTGTTATTTAGTTACTGATGCATCCATAAAATTCCATTGTGAAATTCTGATAAACTTGCTGAGTAATTTATATTTTTTAGCACAATATAATGGATTTTATAAAATGAACGTCAGAGATGAAAAAGTGAAGTTGGATTTGTGTTCTTTTGCATCTTTACATCAAAAGATCTCAAAAGGGATTTTTCTTTAATCCAGTGAATTGTTTTCCTTTTTTACTGCTTATTCATACAGCAATCAGACTGTGTTCCTACTTCTGCTGTGTTTCTCTTTTTGAAGACACAAATGTCTATTTGTATCTCATTTGAAAAAAAGATCTACAGAAGGAGTTAAAATTGCTACTGTTAACACATTCTGATGATTTTTCAGATGTTTTGATAAATAAGAAAAAAAATTGAAGTTTCTAATCAGAACTTTAAAATATAGCTATGATTATATGAAGCAGTCTTAATTTGCTAGACATTTGGATACAATAATTTCACTAGTGTAAGATTACCAGTAATCTTACCAGTCACATACCTCTTTCCAAGAAAACAGTAAAGTAAGGGAGCTATTTGAGAGCAGGGAGACAGAAGACAGGTAAAGGTTTTTCATTTTTTAGATATAAATCAAAAAGACAAATAAGTCTTCCTCACATTACAGTCTTATTTCCTCTTTTTCTTATCATAAAAGAGTAGTGAGCCAGACTAAAGATCCATGTAGTTCACCTAGCCTATATATGGGAGTGGTCAAAAGCAGAGGCCTAGCCAAGAGGAATAAGAAGACTGCAAGAATTTACGATACTTCCTCTTAACACTCCCCTAACCTCACCTTAGAGCATCTTCTCTTTGATCTCAGCAAAGCTGTTAAAGTGGCATTACTGCCTATCATGTGAAAAATGCAAACCTAAGATTTTGGTCAATATTTTTCCGAAATCACTGGCAGAAGAGGAGATCTACTGCTTTTGACCCCTTGGTCATAGAAGGGGCTTGCTGGCTTCAGCTTACAGATAAACTTGGTTTCAAACTCTCTCATTTAGGATGGATCAGGCCAAGAATTATTTCTTCATGCTGCCTATCAAACCTCTCCCTGACAACACAGCAGGCTCCTGTGCTGTGCTGCCATCAGTTAATCCATAATGGCTGTATATTCCTGTCCAGAAGAGTTAATGCAAGGCAGTTAATGCTTATCCAAACCCCAGCATTAACATCCACTGCTGTTTCCCAGACTTTAACCTCCTGCTGAACCAAGTGGCTTTCTCCCTCCCAGCTTATCCCTACATACTTGCAAAGCCCCAGGTATGATTCCACATAGTTGCTGGCTCTGTTATCTTCCTGCATTAACTCTTTGACCTCTGATGCTCCCCCTCCCGACTCCCTGCCCAGCCCGTTGTTAAGGTACTGTGTGGAAAAGAGGGAAATAGCTGGCCTTACTTAATTGCAGGAAAGACAAAAGCAAATTTGAAAAATGCTGCAGAAGTATTTACCTTTCAGGCCTAGGTGAAATACCAGAGATCCCTAGAGATAATTCAGGCTTATCTGGAACAACTTTCTTACTTTTCACCTTGAAGTAAAATATGAAAATATTGAGCACATTAGCATATTAATTTTGCGCTTCACCTTGATATGAATAGAAATGTCATGGGGTCCTTCACCTAGTCCTGTTGAAAGCTCTCAAAGCATTGTCAAAATGACAAAAGCAGTTTGTGTGAAATTCCTAGTTCTTTTTAGTTTAACTTATTAACTCGGTGTGGCATTTCTCTGCTCATATTCCGTTGAAAGGGAACTGGTTCTAAGAATATTGCTTGATTATAATTCTTTTTCAGTCATGTAAAAGGTAAGATTCTGTCTTTTGTATAAGCTTGTTACACATCTATTTTACCTCTTACAAATCATTTTATTCACTGAAAATTTCAACGAACACATCGGAAGCTAATATGTCAGGAGTTCTAGCAGTTTTTTAAATAAGTTATTAACTTTGACTACCACCGTGTGGTTCACTCCAGTATTACATAGTTTTACATCTGCCAGGCTTCAAGGGAAGTTTTCATAATAACCAGTCATTAAACTGCAGTTCCACTAGAGCTACATTACCAGATGGCCTGGGTAGTTGATATGTGCTCCAAATAAGACACGAACTTGAGCACGCCTGCCAAATCAGCTGATTTCAAAGATGTATAAGCTTAGAAATTTGTATAAGCTGATACACTGCCTACAACCACAGGCCCATAGCCTACATGTGTGTCTTACCTGTAAGGCTGAAGTGCAGCTGCAGCTCCTGGAGATGCATTTGAGCTGCCTTACACCCAGCAACCCGGAATACAAGTGCTTGCCACAGTGAGTTAAGCAATGCTCAGGAAGTCTAATAGCAACAAGTTACGTGTTGCTGTGCTCCTACCCTTACCTGTGTTCACTTTAAATTAGGTAGCTAATATGTGTATACATGGTTAGATTCACATCAATGACTGCACTCTAGCTATCCCACCAGGACAGAATAGAACCCTGGATGCTATTCTGTAACAAAAATAGGGTGGCATAAAAATGAAAAAATCAACTCAGTCTTGGTGAAAACTTCCAACTGAAAATTATAAACCAGAAATGCTAATCTGGAGTTTTCACAAATATGAACATTTTCAAGACATACCATAAAATAATTAACATACAAACTAACCAATATGTATTTAATGGTGTTCCCTATGTGCTTTATATAATTTGACAATTTCCTAGTAATTATAGAATGCTGAGATTTAAAATAAGTTTATTAGAATAATTAGTACAAATTCCAAACATTTCATGTTTGAAAGAAGTAATAATTTACAAATGTTTGTCTTTTTCATTTTATCTCTACTTGGTTTCTTATCTTACCTCCCTTTTATACGTTGGCATCTGTATACCCTTTTGTGCTTCATTTAATTCTTGCAATTTGCTTTTCAGATTTCTTATTTTATCATCTTGATTGGAAATAATAGATAAAAGCTTCCTTTCCTTTTGATTGCTTTTGTCCTCAAGTTGCTTCAATTTCATGCTCTCACTGTCTAACTGTTCCTAAAAAATAATTTTACAAACACCAGTACAATTAATAAAATTGAGGCTTGTGGAATATCACTATTCAGCAGTCTATAATAAGCTAAATGTAGGTTTTGCATCATAAGTAAGGGTCAGTCTTGTTTATTACATTATTAATTTTCAATTGATAGTAAAGACCTTCTACCACTACACATAGATGTAACTCATCATAGGTGATTACTCTAAACAACTGTATCTTCTGAATTTCTGAAAGTCATATTAGTGTTTATACAAAATAAAGACACTCTTGGTTCACTTACTGTATCAGTTACATTAATATTTTATGTATAATATTTTGCACATATGATACATAAAATAGTATTTAATTAATTTCAGTCTGATACCATTTTGAAGATAGTGATAACTCTGCAAATTGAGCAAACCCAAGAACACAATCACACAATAACAGAATCCTAGAATATCTCCAATTGGAAGGGACCCATATGGATCAAGTCCAACTCTCTGCTCCTCGCAGGACTACCTAAACCTAAACCACAGAACTAAGAGCGTTGTCCAGACACTCTGAATTCTGACAGGCTCGGTGCCATGACGGCTTCCCTGGAAAGCCTGTTCCAGTGACCAACAACCCTCTCAGTGAAGGACCCTTTCCTAATGTCCAACCTGAACCTCCCCTGATGTAACTTGATTCTGTTGCCTCGTGTCCTATTGCTGCTCACCAGGGAGGAGAGCAGCACCTCCCCATCCTCTGCCGTCCTCGAGGGAGTTGTCAACTGTGATGAGGTCACCCCTGAGCCTTCTCTTTTCCAGGCTCAACAAAGAAGTGACCTCAGCTGGTCCTCCTAAATCTTGCCCTCAAAACCTTTCACCATCTTGGTCACCCTCCTCTGGACATGCTCTAAGAGTCTGATGTCCTTTTTGTGGCACCCAAAACTGCACACAGTGCTCGAGGTGGGGCTCCAGCAGTGCAGAGCAGAGTGGGACAATCCCATCCCTTGCCCAGTTGGCAATGCTGTGCCTGATGCCCCCCAGGACACAGCTGGCCCTTTTGGCTGCCAAGGCACTGCTGACTCCTATCAATTGGCCATCAACCCAAACTGCATATCCCTTTCTGCAGGCAGCTCTCCAGCCTCTCATCCTCCAAGCTTTATGTATAACCAGGATTGTATTGCAAATATTTCAGTCCTAAAAAGATTTGTGGAATAAAAAGCCCTCCCTGGCTGCTCTCACTTTAATGATCCATCTAGTAATTCACGGAACTTTTAACTATGTGGGATTTTTGTGGAATAAAGAAGAAAATAACAAACAATTTTTTTAATATGCTCAAAGACAGTAGTTGCAAAAATTTTCAAGAAACAACCTACAATTAAAAACTGCTGCTATGAAAACCTTATAGTTGTTAGTTTATGAAATCTAGAGAATTGTATCAAGTGTCACAAAAAGTGTCCCCAAACCCCATAACTGTCTCTGCAAAAGAAGTAAACCCAAAGGGTTAACTCTTAAAGAAGAATGTAAGTGAAATGCAGTTAAGTATTCTGTAGACAGGTAGGGCATGATGAAGAGGAAAGAAGCAACTAAGTGCTTTTCCAAGACCTTTTGTTTTATTTTCAAATGGAACCTGCATAGGGGGAGGTTGTGCATTTGGAGATTAGGTAGGTAGGGGCTACCCTACTAGACAGAGACAGCCATGCAGGGATAGGTCCACACCTGGTTTACCAAGACACCAGCTGGCTAAGCATGGATGAGCGTACATGCAGCTGACACAACTCTTTAGCCTCAAAAAGTTATACTAGCTGGATAAAAAAGAAAAACCTGCAGAAAAATAGCTTTGAAGGCATTGGTTTATAGTTTCAATTGCGACTTTGAATAGCAAATCTACAGTAAGAGCTTCAATGCAACTCCAGACTTGGGTGGTATCTTAGGGATCCAGATTAAGCCTCTTCTGCTCAGTGACTTCCAAACATTGTCTAAAAATGGAACATTTCAATCCCAGCAAAACTCCTTAATCCTAACTCTTCTATGATTTGCATTTCTGGCAGGTCAAATTCAATTTCCCATTTAAATAAGGTAAGGAGATACAGCTTCTTCTCTATTTTCCTTCATCATTATTTGCTGGAAATCCAAACACCTAGAAAAAAGCTTTAATCAAAGATAACACTTGCCCTTGAGGAACAATTGTATCTTAAGGACAGTAAAACAAATCACTGAGCCTGTGATTCAGCATAATTTATCTCTTTAAGAATATTAGAGCTCCAATTCACATGTGGGCTTTCAAAAGCCTTCAGATAACTGGAGGCACTGCAGTAATGGCCAGTAGTTCTCTTCCATTTCTCCTACATCTGCAGGAAGTAAGGACAAGATTTGAGCAAGCAGGGAAAAAAGCCACATGAGAAGAGCCATGCAACTGAAGGCATTATCAGTACATACTGATGGAAATCATCATTCCTGTGCACCATCAGGATACCAGGAAAAACACTGGAGAAACAATTACACCTTTTGGGATCTTTCAATAATACAGCTCTTCATAGCTTGATGATCTTAAGAGTTTCCAATGCTGTGCTTGGTGGTTTGCAATGATGTGACAACCCTTATAAACTGGCTGAAATTTACAAAGCTAATCCTTTATAAACTTCATAAGCTTTATAGACTTCATAAATATGTCACACAGGTCATACCTGCTCAGTTAAGTACTTGGCAACACAATGGATCTTTTAAGCACGCTGGTATTAGCTGCCAGCAAAGTGGTTACATATGTATTATGAACAGATCAGTATCTTTTCTTTTGCAGAAGCTTTATAGGATCAGAAGATAACTGAAACTGGAAGGGACTTCCAGGGTTCTCTAGCTTCTAATCAAATGAGGGTCACTTATGATGTTTGATCACGTTACTCAGTTTGGTCTTGAATTTCCCAAGGACTGATCCTGCACAACCTCTCTGGGCAACCTTTTCCCATGCCTGGCTGTCCTCACGGTGAAATGTTTTCCCCTATGTTCAGTCTGAACCTTTTCTGTTTCATCTGCCCATCTTCTCTTATCCTCTTACAATGTTACAATTAAGAGCCCGGCTCCATCTGCTTGATAACCTGAATGTAGGTACTGGAATGCTATTAGCTTCCCCTGAAGCCACCTCTTCTCCAAGCTGGACAAGAGCAGTTTCTGCATCTTCTCATGGGATATGTACTGCAGCCCCGGGTTATCTCAGTGGGGCTTCTGCTGAGCTCACTGTAGTTTGTCAATGTTTCTCCTCTACTGGAGGTCCCTAAACCCGATGTAGTATTCTAGATGCAGTCCAGTGAATGCTGAATAGAGGGAGATACTCACTTCCCTGGGTGTGCTAGCTATGCTCCTGTTAATACAACACAGGGAGCTGTTGCCCTTCTTTTCTGTCAGGACACGCTGCTCGCTCATGCTCAGCTTGCTGTCTAACAAGATCCCAGCTCCTTTCCAGCAGAGCTGCTCCACAGCCAGTCAGTCCCCAGACTGTACTGCAGCAAAGGCAGGTCCTTTTATTTTTCCCTGAAGTGTGCTATAATGGCCTGTTTCAGTGGCTTCCTAAAACAAACAAATGGTCAGGTAGTTTCAAGGAAAAACACAATTCAACTGATGAACTGTAAGTCGTCTCAAGGAATATTAATTGTGACTTTTAACAGTCTCCCCACAAAACTCTTCTCTATTATTGGGTAGAGATAGATTAAACAGATGAAGCCATAGGAGAAAAGGCTATCAATATCAGAATTACTTATATGTTATATTAGGGCCTAATCCTACTGCATACATCAGTACCAGCAGCAAAGAACAGCTAAATGCACAATATTACCAGCCAGCAAAAAATCAAGTACAGCTTTCTTTGCATTAAAGATAGGAAACAAAGTGACACTAGAGAAGCTGGTATGGACTGGAACAAGCAACTCTACAAGACTGCTGCAGTAGCTGCTCTTAATTATGTAAGTAATTTTAGCCCCATAATTTAGAACATAAAGATGGCTACCATATGTCTGCCATTCCTCTGCTTATGTCCTGCACAAAAAAGAAGACCTCAACATTTATTGCAGGATGAAGAGTTCTGTATAACATTTGCATCATTCATTCCTGACACACAGTTTCCTCCTCCTTTTCATGACACAAGACACTCTGACGAACAAATTCCACACAGTGTTTAATACTGAGATTCTTGAACCAGCAAAATGGGATCATGAGCATGTTTTCTTGTCACAGGAGTTGACTTTAGCTTCATGTCTTATTGAGTTCACAAGGATTCTGGTGTCTGACTGTACTAAAAAGCAGAAGCTTGACATTGTCTCATCTCTAAGGTTTTTGGTTTGCTGCACAGCTTTGGCTCTGAGACAGTAGCTGGATCCAAATTCTTCCTACTTAACAAAGTTTAGCCAGGGTCTCAAAACCAGGCAGCAATATAGGCCCCTTTGGTCTTCTCAAGCAGAGGGCTGAAAAAGTCTGGTAATCTTGTATATAGTTTGGTACTGACCACTAAGCCAATCTGGCCCACTCAACTCTTTCAGTGAAGACAAATGTGAACAAAAAAAAATCCTAAAGCATTTTATGACACACAGGCAACAGACCTTGACAACAGCATATAAAACACACATGTATGGCCACCTACTAGAAAACAAAGAAAAGATAGCCCCTCCCTCATTTTAAACCTCTGAAATTCAAGCTCTAATCATGCACCTATTACAATCAATTCAGGATTTCTGTTAACTTTACTGCACGACAGAATACAGTCCACTAAAAATCCCACTGGACTTAGCAAATGACAGTTTCAAAAGGTATCAATAAGCCCAGGCACTTCCTGCCATGGGAGAGACACTGAGTTTCAAGGACATTGTAGAGGATAATGGCTGTAGGAATAATTTATTTGGTTTAGAGCAGAATGTGGATAAAATATGATTAGAAAAATACAGGCTTTCAAATAGAATATTCAAACTTCCAAATTTCAATACCTGAAAAAGCCAATACTTTATTGAATTATGTACAAGAAAACTATACTGGGTCAGTGACAGGGTGAAGGATTTTCAGTTTAAGAGATGTCAAAATATGACATCTGGGGGAAAAAAAGTACAAGAAAACAGGAGACATTCATGATATATCCATTAATAAATTTCCAGATCTTCTGAGTAATAGTGTCTATGTATTTATTAACTCTCAACAGATGTCTCTTCCATGGAGTTGTCCAATTTTCCCTTGAAGCATGAATTCCACTAGCTTTCTGTGTGTTTTTTTTAATTCAATAAAATGATAACTTGTGTAGAGACACTGCTGTATATCTTCACTCATAGCCATGAACTGCATGGCCAAGACACAGCCAGAGCTAGTACAAGTGTGTGTCCCTCTGCTGTGCTATCTGGACATCTCTGTATCACTCTTGCCAGATTAGTGCAAGTTTACTAGACACAATACCAAACATTAGGGTCCTCTTTGCATTGGAAGATGGTGCAAATATATCCATGTGCCTCTGCAGAAGGCAGCCTTTGTCCAGTCAAACCTATTTTCCTAAAGCTCCATGCTTTTTCCCAGTAACAGGAATATAGAATAGGCTGGGTCAACCCAACTTTGCATGGGTTTAAATCTCTAAACATCTCCTCTAAAAAGACCTTTTTTGAATAGCAATGTCCCTGGGTTTAAATGCACCACCATGCAGACAGACTTATATAGTTCATTCTGCATGGAGGTATTTCAGAAATATTTGTGTTCATGGAACAGAAGAAGCAAAATCCAGATGAAATACCTGTTGCTGAGAGGTAACTGCAGTAACTGGCTACACAAAACAAATATGCAAATAAAGACAATACCTACACTCCATTAGGAAAATAGGTCCTGAAATAATGATTCCAGCTTCTCATGCATTGCCTATAATCTCCTGTATAGATCACATAATTTCAGTGTTTCGCCGTGAGACAAGCAGATAACAGAGCTTCCTTTCATTCCTAACTCATTATATGACTAAGTTGCTTAAAACTATTGTTCTTTAGTAAGCTTTCAGAAACAAAGTATGTACTAGACTTGGTCAGATCTTCATGTGCAACCATAAGATGTAATTTTTATCTAGCTCAAGACAGCAAACTGCAAAAATATACATAGATGTTCCATCAAAGAATTAACCCTTCCGCTGTGTTTTAATCCAATTAAGGGCAAAGATTAGGAAAGAAATGACATCTTATGATTACAGATTGTAGTGTAGAAAAATTATATAAAGACTTTCTTTTAAATAGAAAAGGAGTCTATACAAATACTTGCTGACAGTATGTTTAAAACGTTTGCAAAGGCTTTGTCTCATATAAGATTCCTTCAGGATAATTAAGCAAGCACAAGTAATCCAATGAAATTACTTTTCAATTACATTTCCGATAAAAAATATGTTTCTGTGAATTTAGCATAATTAATTTGTTTGAAGCTTAGTAAATAAATCCTGAAATTTATTCTTTGTAATTCTAATGCCTGATTTCTCACAAGGGTCTTTTTACGACCCTTAGAGAGTGTCTGCTATGGAGCTATGGAAATTCACATTCAAAAATAAGAGACTTTATGTTACAAGACAGTTCTGAAAAACCACGGTGAGATGATTTACGATAAGAACAACACGACTTTGTGCATCTCTGTCACTGTCTTTTCTCAATATGTAAAATCCATTCAAGGCATTTCCCAGCTATTCTGCGCTATTACTTTACTCTTATTCCTCTTACACTCAATAGGCTGTAGTGAAAATCTTAATGTTACTTCAGTAAGGAGGGGCAGAGAGACATCATGTTAACACTGGCTATTTAAAACACCCAAATCAGCATCTCTGGAGTAATTCACTTCCCACTCCACCGCTTTCTTAGTGCAGATTCTCTGTTTCTCGCAAAAATACAGAGACCGTTTGCAATGTGAAATGCTCTTGTAAGAAAGAAAAAGGCCTTTTTTGGGTTTTGGCAAGTTAAGAAATAAATAAGCAACTAAGTTCCTGCTTTATGATCAAAACTGTTCTAGGGAGCTTGATGGCCGAACAGAGATTTCACTGAGAAGGACCAAAGATAATGCTTAGTTCACCTAAACAGGCTGCAGTGGCACAACATTCATGCACTTCACCTGCAGTTCACAGGCACCAGTAAAAATCTCATCTCTTATCTTTTAGGTTCTCATAGTATAATCACAGCACAAAAGTGAACTTAGGTGACATACCTTTAGGAGTTTTTCTCTTTGCTTTGCTATGTTCAGTTTTTCAGAGAGCTGGCTGATAGGTAAATTGGATGTTTCAATGTCTTCATGCATCAGAATGTAAGGATGAGCATTGCCTTAGATTAAAAAAAAGCAACTGACTATCGCTGCATTTTTCAGTCGGCTTCTAAGTACAAGCAAAATTAAAAGAAGCTAGACTTATATTAACTTCTTTATGTTCTTTGAGCAAGCCCTCATATTAAACAAGCAAGAGAAGCCAAATCCTGTGCTTAGAGACAATGCAAGACTAAATTGGCAATAAAGAAATGTACATGTACTCTTAAAAATAAAAGTCAGCCACTTTGCTAGTATTTATGAAAACCAGGAGTGTTAGGCTAGTGTGAATAAATATTTAATGAGCATGGCAGATTAACACATGGTTACTTTGACTCTTTTCTCTTATTTGTGTAATACAGTCAAACAGTGAAAAATTATCCATCAATGACTATTTGATTCGAAAGAGAATTACCTGCTTGTAAAGTTCTGGTTATGCAGTAATATTAGCATCACAAGACTCATCTAACATAAAAGACATATAATCATAGCACTCACATCTAGAACAACCTGAGATAAACTTATTAACAGATAAGTGTAAAATTAATTATGTAACAATTTTTTAAAAATTCTAGCGAATTATTTGAACCCATATTTTCATAACTTTTATTGGCTTCAGTGTAAGCAGGTTCTACCTCTACAGAAAATCTCACCATTTCTTGAAGAGGATAAAGAGAGACCCCAGAAGTGTTGGATTTTATAAATAGATCTTGAAACGGCACATTTGTGTTAACTCTCACATTCACAGGAAAGTATGATACTCATTTGAAATATGTATATTGTAAAAACTGAAGCAACAAAGTCAGAACTATTCATCAGTGCAACACAGCATAAAAAGCAATAATGTGCAAACTGGAGTACATACCTCTATTAGCATTCAGAGCAGCCAACTGTGATTTCAGTTTTGCAATAATGCTGTTTTGAAGCTCTATCTTTTCCTGCTGTTCACGTATTTGCTGCATGTAGTTTTCTGTCTGCAAATATAATTTAATTAGCATTAATCTTATTCTGTTTTGACTAGGGGTCTCCTATTTGGCATATAAAAAGCAGCTCTGATTTTTAAAGATAGTTGTGGTCCTCTGTGTAAAAACCTTTGGCAAGTCCAACTTTTTGGGACTGTACTCATTAGAAAAGGTATTCTAGGAAATAAACCCTGAGTTTTAATAACTCTTTCACAGCTGTGGCAGTTGTAAAGGGTAACTTTTAAGTTAGGATTCTTCATTTACAGACGTAGAATACATCAGGCTTTAAACTGGAATTTTAGTATTCTTCAGAATGCTTGTCAGTTAGTTTATCTATAGAAAGAAGTAATTCCCCCCCATATTTTCTAATAAATTATATAAAAATAGGCTTTTAAAAAAATAGATTTTAAATGGAAAACAACAACATTGTTTATTCCATACAACAGATACTCTGTAAACCATTTTGACTGCCTCTGAACAGTTTTTTACATTTCTTTGAATGTAGTGGACTTGTTTTTCTAACCTACATAATGGGGCTAAGGAGGAAGGTAAGCAAAAAGCCCCATCCTTTGTCTCCAATACTACAACTCATGCTATAAACAGGCCACACAGACTCCTTTAATAATATTGCTTGTATTTCACCGAACTGTATAAATTTTGCTAGACAGTCCATTAATTGAATGAATGGCCAGGTGGCAGAAGATGCTACAACTCAAAACTATTATTTCATTAGCACATGCCTAATGCTGCAGTTACAGCGGTGCTAAAAACAAGCAGGAAAACTTGTGAAATCCCAACAAGAAAACTTTCGGGAATGCACTGAATTTTTCTGAAATTAGGAATATGTCTATTACAGAACAGGCCACCACCTGTCACCATCTGGGACAAGACTCAGCATTGTTTTCATGTCTATTCATAGTTTATCCATAGTGCTATCTAATTCTCAAATCACAGCCACATTTAAATTCCATACCCTCCTGCTGTCCGCTGTGTTTGTCTGTAAAGCAGGCAGGAAAAAATCTACAAGGAAAATTGATTTTAAAAGGCCAGGTAGTAGTTGTACTATGAGAGGGGTTTTTNAGTGATCAAAGAGCAGTACACTCCAGCAGCTATAAGAGACCTCATGAAGCAGAAAAATCACTGAGAACCAAATTGAAAATGTACAACAGCAATGTCTTGTCAACACTTCTGTACAGAGCACAGACATGACAGCTAAAACAGACAGAAGAGAAGATGCTTTTGACAGCCAGTGTGCACAAATTATTCCTTGAGTCAGATGGCAGCAACAAGTTACCAACTAGAAGATCTGCATGACAACCAACCATCCATCTGTATCAAACACCATCTGGCCGAGATGACTCTGGCTTCTGTGTGCTTGACATGGCTCCCAGCTCTAGAGACTGGCAAAACAAGTGGCCTATCGGTAACTTAAGTAGTAAACTGTTAACAACAGCATGGTGGACAATCCAACAGTGTGTGGAGGCCACACAATGATCAGAGGAAGTTACTAGAGTAAAGCACTGTACAAAGGTCATTCAAAAAACAGGAGTTTGGTTAAAAAAAAGCAACACAAATAAAAAAATACAAGTAATTTCAGTATCAACTCTTCTTGAAAAAATATTTTTGTTCTCTTTTGGAATCATAAAATTCAACTACCGAAAGTTTGATTAGGACAAAGATTTAAACTGGTAGTAATCCTTTATCAAATTTCTGAACCAGTGAAAATGCAGAGAGCAATCTTGCAAGGATTTAGTTCACTTAGCACTGATGATCTCACACTTCTCTGGTTTTCTTGCATAGACCTTAGAAGGACACCGATCTTGTACTCGATGCCTTGTTTCTTGGTCAGAAGATTCTTTCATGTACTTTTAGATGATTCACGAGTATTAACTTAACTGTCTTTCCTTCAAATAGTTAATAGTTCACCCTAAGAGATAGAATTTAAAAGATCCCCAAACATTCTAAAATGTCTTGCCTTTTGTTAATTAGTTGCAATTTCAGCACAAAATCACACTACTTATGCTTGTTATGTATAGAAATCTCTACAGATTTACACCAGCACTGCTGCAAGACTATGAATAGAGACAGACTGCACAGTGGATGATTGCACACATGACTGACTTGGAATGTGTTCTGTGATGCCTTGGCTAGTTTATTTTGCCATGCAAGGAGACAGCAAGATTGGGCCCAGATATCAGAATATTCTCTATTAGATCCTACCCTGCTTCCAATTCTACTACTGCTCCATAACTTGGCATGGAATATGGTTCATTGGCCCCTGAACAAAGTCCCAGCCTACCAGTTCTATTAAGTGTCAGAAAGTCCTGTAGCAACAAAAACATTCCAGCCTTCCTATAACAGAGGTTCCCTTGCTGGGCAGAATATGCGTGATAAAATGATCATGAGAAAGCCCAAACCTGAGAGCTTTGAAATGTGCTGTCCTACTTGAGAAGTTCTAGAAGAGTTTTGACTGAACTAATGTTTTCTGCAACAGACTAAGTAAAAATTCAAAAGTGCTTCTTACTGGCTAGTCTGGAATGCCTCCAGAATTTGTCACTTCATAATTAAAGAATAAATATACAGGTTATTATTTTTAAAAGAGGAATACTTATTCTATCAACTTTCAGGTACATTTGTCACAAAAACTGTTTAATTTAAGCTATTTATATCAATAATATAAAAATTAATTTCCAAGAATGCAAATTAAATTCCAAAAAATACGTTACAGTTAGGTAAATTTTATATACATCTTTGCTGTGTTTTCATTAGAAGATTTTATTTATCCTCCAAAACAGACAACACTTTTCCAACCTTTAAAACTAATAAAAATATCAAAAAATTCAAGGTCAAAAATCAGAAACTCACCTACTAAATTCAAAGCCTTCATAATGGCAATTTCCAACTTCAACAGATGTATTAAAGTGTGCATAGCTAAAGTGAAACTGGTATCTACATGTGCTACCATCCTCCATGGGAAGGATGGCTTTAAAGATAGGATTCAGATCCCAACACCTACTTTTTGCTGTAGTTCTTTCACAGCATGGTCCCTATCCATGCATGCTTGTCGATAGGCTTCATAAGCTTTATTAAGCTGCTCTCCAATGTTTTTGTCCATAATTCCCAATGTTGTTTCATCACTGGAAAGATGGTCAAGTTAACAGATCTGAAAAGTAATCAGAAGGAAAAAGAGAGAACACTAAGAAACAGCAGTATATAACTAAAAATATATATGGCATGACTTGTACCACTGTTGCATTCAACTGATACATGCAGTATGTTTGACCATTAACTCTTGACCATTAACATCATAGCTTGAACTATAGCTCTGTTCACCTCAACATTTAATTTTATGTCCAGGGATAGGTTTAAACAAAAGACAAACAAAAGCAGCTTAACTCTGAATCAAATTCTGGATGTATAGAATGTGTAAATGTATCTGTAGTTACAGTGTTTAAGACTGAGACTTAAAATTGGTGCAGATTACCAGTTACCTGATTTTATGTGATCTCCAAAAGTTTAACGTTTGCATAATTGTGAAATAAAGACAGCATTAATAAACAAAGCTAAACCCAGCTTTTGACATTGTGCAGAAAAATCATACTATGAAAAGCTAGTGTCCATAAAGGAGAGAGAGAAGTCCTGCAGCTTTATTCAAATAAAGGGAGAGAGCCCACCGGGGCACAGCCCGCGGGGTTTTCTCTGTCCAGGTTTCGGAGGGCGCAGCCTCCTTTTATCCCAAACTCCGGCCGCACGCTGCCCTCTTCCTTTCCCCACTGGCTGAGGTACTCGGAAGGTGCAGCCTGCCCAAACCGCCTACCACACATTCCCCACCTTGAACCTGTCATTTTACCCCAAAGTTCAGAAACTCAGGCTTGTGCGGACCCTTTGTCTGTTTCAGGAGCCAAACTGTCTGGGTTCTGTCACAAACCTGTGGCTTGAAGTTGGTAGAGACATTGAGACCCATTTCAAAGACCTTAACACCCATACCCTCACCCATGGAATTGTCTGTAAAGACATTAGGACACATCTTTCCTATCAGCATTAGGAAATAAAAAGATAAAAATTCAATTAGGTCACACAAACTTATCCTATTCTGTGCCAAATTTGAAAATGTCAACACAAGCTACCCCACAAGGTGAGTTAAAACATCTTTTATCTAAAAATCAGTAATACCAACCAGTATGAATTATCAAGACTTGGACCTTTTCACATAATATTATGAACTTTTTACACTTTGTGTACAATTTCAGTAACAACTCCCAAAACTACAGCTCATGAACTTTGACACATAAGACTAGAAAACTATTAAATGTCACAGACTCCCATTTCAAGAACTTTGCAAACACAGGTCATTTGCTTCTATAGTAATGTACGATATTAAGATCAAAATTTAGCACAATGTAAGTGCAGTAGAGAACAAGTTAATGACGTCTCACCCCCCCCCCAAAAAAAGATACCAGTATTAAGAAAAAAAAAATAGTAATTTCATCTCTCCTAATATTTAAAGCAGTATGGACTGCCACTATCATCTCTCATTATCTTCTGGGATTATGCATAAACCACAAATACTGCTAAGAAAGTGGTGCAGTCACATGAGGATAAGCCAAGCAAGAAGACTATGAGGGTAACTTGCCTTGGACACTGCTCAAAATTCTGAAGACTGCAGCTTGAAAATTTTGTTCATGTTTCATTGCTTTTGAATATCTTCCCTATCATAGGGCTTGAATACAGAAATGTGGTCTGACTTTTCTAGAAGCTTCAACAGACTACTATATGGACATCACACTTCTTTGTCTTGCAAATTTTATTTTACCAATGTATTCCTATAGGAAAAGGAATTGTATCTCACCTCTGGCATGGCTATACCTTAATAGTGGCAAAGCAAATTCTTTAACAACTTGGAATTTTTTAGGGATCCTTTGATGTAACAAACGTTACTGAAATCCAAGTTTATAGATTTTGCATAAAAGGCCTACATTGTTTCACAGGAAAGGCTTTGTTTTGACTTGTTTTGTTTTCCTAAACACCAGTTCAGTAGTTTATAATCTCAGTCTGTGCATACTGTCTCGAAGCATTGTAACACTGGCTACTTCATCCACCTCCTTCCTCCCCCAAATGCTACCCCTCCACTAAATGGAACATTCATTCTCATACCTGGGGCACACCTTTAACTGAATAGCCTTTCTTTCTGTTTCAAATGAAGGACTGTTCTATGTAGTTCAGGGAATAAAATCAGATATTACACCTGCCTTTAAGGACAGGTGCTAAACTGCAGAGGGCATTGGTATAGCTGAAAGTGACTGTAAGTGTGTTCTCACAATCTTTAAAAGCTTGCAAAGTTTGAATCACTATTGATTTTGTACTCTTCTGAAATCCTCCACTGTTAACAACTTACCTAGTAAATGGCATGTCTTGTACATATAAGAGGTAACTTCAAAAAATGAGTGCAATGGGATTTAAGAAACTACGTTCAGCTTCTAATGGAGGGTATAGGGCTCAGATCCATGTGACTCACAGTTCACAGAAAATGAAGGTTTTAATTTCATTCATGCAAACTCAAACCTCCATTTGAAAAACAGTATTTAAAATTTATACCTAATTTCCATCCAGCCTTTTACTCATTCATTGAGACTGGGAACACTAACAAAGAGTGCTGCTGTCATCTGGACTGATGGTATCAAAAGTAATTGATCTAACAGGCAGAACTGTAGCACTGCACCTGATTTTCTACTTGGTATGAAAAATAACTTACTGGTAGCTCCCTGAAAGTCAGATTCCATGCGGTAAGCAAGGGTCAATCAAAGTCATTACTAGTGACACTTTAAGATGGCACTGTAACTAGAAGAATTGGTCCTGTATTTGCCCCACACCCTAGGTATTAATTTCTTCTTCGACCTTACCCTTCCCTTTCTTCCAGCACAAGCAACCTTTCTGTAAACCATATCAGCAAACCAATCCAGTTTAAAACTAAATACTAAAGGTATTTTTGCTTAATACAGATCAGATCCACAGACCACTTCAAATGGCACGATAACACAAGGAAGCCTGCACAGGAACAGAAAACATCAGCAATACGCAGACAGAACTCCTGTGTTCAACAGCAGCACTGGCTTTGAATTGTAACACGAAGTCACAGTTATGTAACAGTGTCACAAGTCGGCACTGCCACTGAGGATAGGCCGGCCTTCCCCCATCTCTGGCCGTGTATTTTTGTAGCTTACTGGTACCGCTATTAGTACTTCTATGCTACACAGCTGAGTATGCCAAAGTAGCTCCCTACTTCCTCAAAAAAGCAACAACAAACCCCCTAAAAAAACCAACTTCGAAATTAAAACTGGAGCTAGCTCACTGCAAGGCTGCTGGAGCACTACTACCAGCACAAGGAGGCAGTGGGAACATGCGACTAGCCGTGGGCAGGACTGCCGCAGTCTAGATTTAGATTGGATTAAACTACTCTGTAGTCACACCCCGGATTGCCTGCTGCTGGAATAAATAACTGCTTCTTATGTTATCTGTCTCATATCCAGAACTCCTTGCAGTTAGAAAAACTGGCTCATTTTCCTGCTTCTCCTCCATAGGCATCAATATTTATCAGGGAATTTGCCAACTGTTCCTTGTCATTTACCCTTCTCCCTGCATCCAATGAGGAGGAAAAAACTCCCTCCCAACAGCCCTAAAAAAACCCCCCAAAAACCAACAAACCAAAAAACCCCAACCCAAATATCCCTGCTATTTTAATCAGTTATGATTAGTTATGCTGTATCCAAATGGCAGCTGGAATATAATTCAGCTCAAAGCTGACAATCCTGATCTTCAGCAACCTACATTCTGGATATTCATTAGATCCTAAAGACTTTCACAACCATTAACACCAATATGTAGTCTGCAGAGACGCAGCACTACAAAATGCTGCATTTATTCTAACAGGGACAGAATTAGAGGAGGAGATTAGTTCCAGAGGTTGCCCTGCAAGTGTGAATATCTGTGAGTGCTGTGCTGCAGGAGCTATGGCAATGAGAACTGGAATTTCATATTTGAGTAAAGACTGGATAACCACTGGGTACAGCTAATGTTGTAAGACAAACTTTAAAGTAAACACACCAAATGAAACCTGCAGATTATCTTAAAATACTTGCTTCAAATCAGAAACATTTTGCTGATATAGGTGGGGAAAAAAAGAAACAGTAATATGCATTTTCTTAGTGAAAAGCCAGAAAAGCTCCAACAGAAAGATTAGCAACATATTTCTGCTGCAATCCCAGCTCCACAGCTCACTAGAGTTTCCATATTGCCTCAAAAACCACCTTAAATTATGAAAGAAAGGTTTTAGCTAATCATGTGTATATGCACATTAATTGGTAATCCACATTCCTACCTCTCATAGGTTCATGAGAGATGAGAACACACGTGCCATCCAGCCGCAAGTACTTCTCTACATATTTCTGCTTTCAAAACAGATTTTTCAATTGCAGTATTTTGTAAGTTACACTGCCATCATCTTGGGAACTGGAAACCTGTTGAGGTAATCATTTGTGAGAGACTGAGAGCTCACTGAACTTTCTTTCTGTTTTGTTTTTTTTTCCCTTATTCTTTCTGAGTAGACACAATTCCTGCTTTGCCCGACTGCGGGATGCGTCGTTAACACAGCAGGAGCCCCTGGCACTGCAGCGTTCCAGCTGGGCAGCCNGAGCGCCTCCGCACGCACACGCCGCGCCCCCGGCCCCGGCCCCGCTGCCGAGCCGGGCCGAGCGGCGCCGAGGGGAAGCGGCACCGCCGGGAGCGGGGGCGGAAGCGCAGCCCGGGAGCGCCCGGCCCGCACTCCGGCCCCGGGCCGAGCCCCGCCGCTCCCGGCACAGGGGAGGGCGAGGACCGCGTGGTTTCCAAAGCGACTCAGACTTACGAGCGCCTCACGGAGCCCGCGGCCGCTCCCGGCACAGGGCGCTCGCTCCTGCCTGGGCGGCTTAACCCAGGAACCAGAACCGACTTCCTGCCGTGCCTCTCCCCGCCCTGTGACGGGTGCTGCCCGCGCCGGCCTCGGGTCGGGTCGGGGCAGGGCAGGGCAGCGGCCGCCGGCTTCGCTCAAGGATGGCACCGTTCTCGTCCGCCCCGCGCAAGGACGGGAGCCTGTCCGCTCGCCTCCGGCTGTCGGGCAGTGCCTCTTCTGTCTGGCTGCAGAAGACCCCTCAAGCAGCGTCTGTGCTGCTCCCGACTTCCACAGCCCATTCCTGTCTTTCCATGACTTAGAGTGATTTGTAAATAACAATAGTTACATTTGTAATATGCTTTTCATGTTCAGGGCAGTTTCTGTCTGAAGGGTTTATGGTAGGTTACTGCAGTGGTATGTCCGCCCCTCCATTTAGTTCACGCAGGCAATGAATTTTATAGGTAAGAATATAATGGAAACACACTCTTTTAATTTTGCTACTGCTACAAGCCCTTCTCTCTTTAGGGCACATGTATAAGTACAACTTTTTTCCTAAAGGTGTGTAGGAGGATGGGAGCTGATGGGAGAACACGAGGCGTTTGTTACATACTTGCCCAGGATACCGTCACAGAGCCAGCCGCAGAGAAGCACTACAGATTTTGAATTAATCTCGGCCGACTCTGAAACTCAGCGAACACACCCATGCAGCCAAGCTGTGGTGTTTTTTATGCTAGGGCAGAGCTTTTTCCTTTGCCCACTCACACATCAGAACTTGTGTTCCAGCTATCACAACCTCCCTACCCCGGGTGCCTGCCCTTGGAAGCCTGAGGACTGAGCTCAAACATAGCCACAGAAAAAGTAGTCAGATGTTGCTCTCTGTGCTCTTTTGAAGGTTATTTCTATTATAATTTATCTTTCCTGCAAAGTCTTTAGCAATTCTTTTGGCCTGTTTTGGCCTGTACTAAGGCTAAAGAGACTAATAGGCAGACAGCTTAATGAGCCCATAAATATACTTCCTGTTTGGGCACTTTTTAGAACTTCAGGTGAGGTCCTAATGAACTATTAAGGTTCGGAGAGAGTTTGCTCTTTTAGCACGCTTCCAAGAAAAGGGGATTCAATTTCCTTTTTCAGAGACCGTGTTTGAGATGTCCAAGTTCAGGTTTCATTTAACCATCTCTTAAAAAGAATAAAATAGGGTGTGGGCAAAAAAGGCTATTGCTTCTCTTTTAATTCTACATGTTACATTTTTATTCAGTTTTGGCAAGTAGTTATGTGCTAAAAATTATTATGGACATCTCAGCTGAAATAAAAACCTGCATTTCTTAAATTCAGATCAATACGTGCAATATAATTTGACTGATGCTGTATTTAAAAAAGGATAATGTGCAGAAAAGTACAAGTGAGTTGTTGTCTGATGATAAGCATGCATCAACTAAAATTATGGCTGCCTGAATTCAAATAGAGCCATAACATGTATATCACCTCTGAAACACTATCATTGCATATTAGTTGTTTTAGAGGAAAAAATTTATTAAATTCTAGAAATGTACTTAATGTAAATTTTCTGTGAAGGTCTCAAGCTGAGCAAAGCAAAACTGACAATCATCTACAAACATGACTTTTCAAATCACATGCATTAATCTCTTAGTGTTTTATTGGTAATATTCTTTTACAGTAAAGCACGGGAGAAGCTGGTTTTTCCTCTATCTTCATTATCTAGTGCCTTCTTTCTTCACATTTCCTCCCCCAATACAATCAGGTGTATTTTACAAGCTTGACGGTAACCCATCTTGATATTCTTAGAGACCTCCAACCTTTGAATAAATTAAATAGAAGAAAAGAAAAATACCCATGAAAATAGTACGAAATCTCTATTTAGTAGCTAACTTGATCTCTGACTTTGATCTTTTAGAGTGCTTTCTGCTTTACAGCTAATTACTTAATTACTTTTTGTCCTTTTCTTCCTCATCTTGCTTTCTTTTTCTTTGTTTTTCTGCTTTCTCCTCTTCTGTCTCTGTATTCCCTTCCCCATAGCTATTCCAGGAACAACTTTCTGTATTTCTGTCCCATATCAATAGTTCACACTTTTATGTTATTGTCAAGACAGGATTGCTTTCCTATATGTAGTCCTCACAAGATAGCTGGAAAGAAGAAGCATATTCCAGTGTATTTAAAAATTACTTAGGATTTTAGGAATCTACTAATCTTAAAAACAGTTGCAACCCACTTATCTAGGGTTTGGGAGTGGTGGCGAAGAGCTTCTTGTTTTTACTATTTTATTTCACTTTGTGTTCAGAGTCAGAAAAAGTCTTACTTTGACTACTTATGCTTAGAAACTTAGAGTGGTTTTTTTGTTGATAGGGGTTTTTATTTGGTCTTTGGGTTTTTTTTCCTTGGTGATTGGGAATGAACAAGTTGATACCTTTTTCATAGTGAAAATTCAAGTTTACGCTCAGTGGGTCAAGCAGCCTATTTAAATACTTACATCATCTATATGCAGTTTGCTGTTTGACATTCCGAAATGGTATTTTAACAGGAATTTTTCTTAGTCTGTGCTGATGTGTTAACACTGTGCTCCTTGGTTACACTGCGCTGAGGTCTTGGTTGGAACTCACTGCTTTCAGGGGAGGCTGGTGCTGAAGCAGCTGGCAAAAGGCTGTAGCTCATCAAAGGTTTCATCTGATTCCTTTATAATTTTATAAGCTTATAAATGCAAATTGGCTTCTACTAGAAAGAGGTTGAAATGTTTCTTGCAAGTTGTTAATGTAGCCATTCGTTCAGACACTAGGTGGCTCACGTCAGATGTTAAACCTTTTCCAGAACACAGACTGTGGTCCCAGAGAAGTGTGCTGGGTGCTGAAAGAGTCTCTGCTACTGTGGGGTGTTTTGCCGTTCTTTTAATCTGTTGCTGCTTTAGCAAAATAAAAAGCGTGTTTTGATCTTGAAATGCCTTTCCTGGTCAGAAAATGAGAACTGTGGATTAATTTAGACCAAATGTTGTCGTTCCTTAGTGTGAAGGAAGGTGAGGCTGATTATTTTTTTCCCCAACCCCAAGCATAGTTGGTTGATGAGCCTGTGTAAACCTCAGTATGTAATTTGCCTACGGGTTGTAACAGACTAAGGCTGGGTTCAGCCTTAGTTCCAGAAACTAAAGGATACTTAATCAAAATGCCAACATACAGATTTGGAGCACTATAAGCAACATAAAAGTAGTGTCTTACACTTTTTCTATGTATCTGAATGCTGAAGTTGATAAGTGTAATTTACCCATTGTCTTTACAAAGTGTAGGAACAAAAAGCTGGGATTTTCTTTTCTCATCCCTTTGGTAATAGTTTAGGAAATCTTTATGCTGCCTGGAGGAGTATCAACAGGATTATGAAATGTGGTTTTGTACTTCTTATGACTAATATTAGCTGGGAACTTCCACTGAGAAATACCCAACTGAAGAACTTCCTTAAATGCAGCTGTGTGCAGACAGTCATTCTCTGAAACAGAGACTTTAGCAGAAACAGCCTGAAAAATGGTTTTGGACCCAGTGGAACATTCTTTATTTCCACAAGTGATGTCAATGATTTCTGGAGGCTCCCTACCCTGGGGAAAGGTTACCCTGCAGGAAAAGGGAGCAGTGCATGAACAGGCAACCCTGCATGCGTGGGAACAGTTAACGTACAGAGCAACTGTTGTACCAAATATAATACATACTTTTTAATATGTTGTGAAGAAAAAGCCTGTGATGATAATGACACCAAAAGAAAGTAGCAACAGCTTTGGAAAACAAATGCTATTCCTCTATATAGTATATAACCTGTATTACACACAGAGGGAGTAAAGATGGGGAGTGTAATTCTTTGAGAAGAATAGCCAATCCACAGTTTCTTAGTTTAGCTCTAAAGAAACTTAATTACACAGACCCTTGAGCTCTGTTTAAGTTTTATCATAATTGTGTCTCTCCCCACTTCCCCTCAAACCGCTGTATAGTTGAAACTCAGTTCTGTAGAACAATGTGGGAAAAACACCTTGAAAAATTCATGTTCTAGCATGAGTGCCTTTTTGCCATAGAAACAAGTATTCAGGAAATTTAACATATAATCATTAATTCCTTACATCTGTCAGTGTGAAAAAGAGATATTTTGATATCAACTACATTACATAGGCCTTCTCCCTTTGTTTCATGTTAAAATTCGTTGAATCTTGATAGCTGATCTATATAGAACTACATTTTATACAGTATCTAATTTAGGAAAGCATGATTGGTATACAGAGCCTTTGCACTATTAAATGTTTTTTGATCCCAAGCCTCTAGTTAGGTTTTCAGTGTGGAGTAAGAGTGAAAGAAGTCAAGGAAGATGTATTTGAAATGAAACATTTAATTTCTGGACTCTTATGACCTCTTTTCCTTGTCTGCAAAAAGGGGAGCTATGTCATGCAGCAAGACCACAAATTCCACGGTATTATTTTTGTTTCTGTAGTGTCATAGAATTCCAGAGTTTGGGGAGAAGGAGGAGACAGGTGTTGATGCAAAGTGGTTATGTTAACGGACCTGTGTTAGTATACCTATGGAACTTCTTGTCATAACAGTTTAGGATGTGAAAATTTTGATGTTCATGGGGAAATTGGACTAGTAAATACTTGAGAGATTCACTGAGGAAAACTAAAGAGACAGGCAGCATCAATCTCAGGAAGTTCTCTGACCTGAAAATAGCTGGCAGCTGGGAGAAGACTCTGAGGAAGTATTACATATGCTTGCCCTGTTCTTATTCTTCCCAGGGCATTGATTTCTAGCCACTGCTGAAGAGAAGATGGGTCTGAACCAATGTGGCATATGTTCTTATGTTAATGACTTCATGCTGATACAAATGTGTAGGAATTTCTCTACATTAAACAGTCTCCTGTAAATGACAGGATTCTGTAGAAGTATAGAGAACATTACTATTGCAGAAGCTCCAAAAGATCTTGGAAAATCCATTCAGAACTATTTCTTATTATTTTGAGAATATCCATTTGAAAGATAGAACCTTTGGGCAAGTTTATTAAAGATAATCAGTTTTATCTGGTTTCTCAAGGACACTGTGTATAATTTGACTATGTTTCTAGTTAAATTATGATGACCAACAGATCAGCTGCTTAATATCATTCTAACTGCTCACAAAGCTTAACAGTAGGTATGTCTATGTAAATACACAGCAAGGTGACCTTCTTCTCCTGTGTAATCTTTTAACAAAACCAGTAGTCCTCCTTAATTATTTTTGCAAGATGATAGAGCAACTGAAACTATATCCATAATTTCCCTGACAGATAGAGTTGATATACATTCTCTCAACATTATTTGATTGTATGTTATAGTAGAATTGGAAAATAAGTAGTTCTGTTTATCTTCATAGTGAAAAAAAATTTTTGGAATTATTTATCTCTGTCATCTTTATTTGGTGATATAGTTGTTCTGACTCCTCATTTTAATTTTTAAATCTTTTTATAAATGAAAAGGTGGTTTTGTAATTTCAACAAAGCACTTTTTCTTGATTCTTACTCACAATCTTCCTATGACATTTTGGTGGGTCTAAGCTTGACTAATTAGAGTGGCAAGACAACATAAAATGCTCAGATGAGTGTTTCTGTAAATCTTAAAATGTACCATTGCAGTGAAGTTCTATAACCGAGCAAACAAGCAAACAAACAAACAAACAAACAAAAGAAATGAACAGTCATTGAGCAGTCAAGCTGCTCAAGTTTTAACTAAAATTTCTCGATATCTGCATGCACCAAAGATAAATCAGCAGCTGTGCCTGCTGAATTTTGTGGTAAATCTTTCCCAACTTTAAGCAAAGAAAGCTTGAAGCCATGTGCTGTGTAGCTCATCATGTGTTGACTCTGTGCTGGGTTGAATAAAGCCTCATCGTCTGTGAAGCTAAGAGGAGTTAATGATATTAAAAATTCAGACCAGTTTCTTGCAAATGATATTTGTTCTTACCATGCAGTAAACAGAAATATATGTACAAAACATAAAGGAAAAAAGGGATTATTCATTGTGTGTTGTCAGTTCTAATACAGAAATTACATCACTGGTAATAACTCCGACTTTCTGGAAGAGCTGTCACACTTCGAGATTTATTCCCGGTGAAGTAGGGAGAGAAACACATGATCAATGGGTTTGGGCCTTTTTGCATAATTAGTGGCAAAACGTGTGTGCACACACACATGCACACACTCACTTCGTCTGGCACAGCTTCAGTCTTCTGATACACCAGCTGCTAAGACATTTTCCTAGCTGTAGCTGCTTCCTCTGAGTGAAAACACACCTGCTCTTCTAGCATTGTATCCACTTATTGTTGGCTTTCTGGAAGCAAAAGATGTAAGAGAATTTTGGCCCGTAGCAGAGATCTGAATTAGAATGGGATAACTCAAAACAGTCTTATAAAAGCAATTATACATTAATTTCTATTTATTAAGTACCAATTTATTTTAATAGATACACATTAAGGGTCTAGAATGACATGTTCAAAGTGTCATTTTGCTCATATTATTTTCTGCCCTTGTATCATACTCTTATTTGAACAGGTTTTGGCCATTGCCGTAGTGTCATTACACACCTGCCAGTGCTCTTAAATTGCACTGCAATCAGTTTATTGTGTATTAAATCAAATGGGAGAATTCTACACAGAACTGAAAAGTCATTTCCTGCAGCAATGAGTAGCAACTGCATTTTATATTGCAAAAGGGTATCAGGCAAAAAGAACATTAAAGAAAGGCAACTCTTAATATGAGGGATAAAACCAGGAAAGATAAAATCATAGGTGTCAGGTTAGTTGGGAGTAAGAAAATGAAGTGCCAGAGGCCCTCCTTCGCTGGTGCTTGGCCTTTCTTTTGTGCCCATACTCTGAAGTACAGCCAAACTGACAGCTGTCTCTAAACTTCTCTTTTAAAAGATTTGACCTACACTGTGGCCTGGAACTTAAAGAAGGGTTCTCAAGTTTTTTCTCCAAATTCTTCAGAGGCAATGGACAGATAAAGTATTGTTCTATCAGTCCCACCCCTGACACACTTGTATCTTCCAACCTAACCCTTCCTACTTTGTTGACAGATGATAGAGTAGCTAAAGACAAGAATCAGGAAAGGAATTTAGGGTTATGGTACTGGTGGCTTCATGGAAGCTGCTACAGCCTCTGGTACATAATTTTGCTACACAGAATGTGGAGCTTGCTGAAAAGCAATGTTTTAAGTATAGCTGCTGTCACCGGGTAATACTCTGTAGTTCTGGATCCTTTCTAATCACATCTCTCGGAGATGAAAACTAGATTTTGCATGGAATAATTGGGACAGATCACAGAGACTATAAGTCTCTAATCTCATGGCTACAACAAGCTTTGGGTTCCAGTGTCCTTTTAACAATGTTTGTGTGTTTTTTGGCACAGTCGGCAGTAGGTCATTCCCACTTTTCTGCTTTTGACAATCGGTTTTACTGACTGATTTTCTACTTCACTGGAGCCTAGAACAGCCCTCTGAAGATACCATCCTTGCCAAAGGCAGCATCAGCTTTACCTAAACCATTTCTAACATATGTTTGCCTGTTTTGAAGATCTATATTGGTGATAAAGATTTCACAGCCTCCCAAGGGACCTTCTGTTCTTTCTCACAGATTTTTTTTCTAAATCTCTAATTATTCTTCAGTTGAACCACATTTTCCACAAGGTACAATGAACAAACTGGACAACATGATCCAGCTGACTTTCCACCATAGTTTTCAACAAATACATGCTGACTGTTTTATATCCTTAAAACGGGACAAAATCCTAAGCTTTTAAGCAAACTCGTTCAATTATTTTCTCCACTGTTTTTCTCAGGAAGAAAGACAGAACAGTATGTAATTTCCTGATTTCTTCTGTTCTCTGCTCTTAAAGATAAACATGACATCTGTCCTTTTTCATTCTTTTAGAAGCTCATCTGTTCTCCGCAAGTTCTCAAAGATTGTTGCTAATGACTCCAAAATGTCTTTATTCTGTTCTCTAAGTATCCTGAAAGGAATTTGTTCAAGATCGGCTGGTTTGAAAATATTTTGTCCTGTCCTATATTCTCTCTCCTTGTCTCTGAGACGAATTGTTTTAGCCAGATGATTGAGGCTGACCCTTCTAGTGAAGAAAAGTAAAAAAGGTATCAACTTTTTTGACATAATCTCTAATCATATTTTTTCTCCACTGAGTAGCAGATCTCCCTCTTCTTTGTCTTTGTCTTGGTACAAATATCATACAGGAATAGATATTTTTTCTGCATTGTTATTTATCCCATTTTGACTTATCCAGTTCTCCCAATTTTTTTTACATTCTTTTACACTCCTCAGTAACTTTATTGAGCTTAATTTACCTAGAAAAACCTTCTTATTGTTATTTAGCATGTTGGGATTTTTTGAAGTGTATTTCTTACTTTGTCCCTGGCATTAGGGTGGATTGTGTTATTTCCTCTTTCTCTAAAGGAGATGGAAAATCTCTTAAATTCTTTGATATACTTTTTTTAAGGTTCATGATTATATCCAAATACTAGATTTGGGACCTAAAATGTCTGCGTAGATGTAGTCCTGACTGACTTGCCGGAAATCACACTGTGCATTTATGTTAGAGATGGGTCTGAAGCACAGAAATGTCTTGCTCACATCAGTGGCTTCTGATTCCTACCTAGTTTTTGATCTGATTGAAACAGGATTATTTGGTTACTATCTGGTTTCTGTAGGTTTATTTTATGCAAGGAAATTTCCTTACTTACCAGTTCTTTGAGTGCCCTTCATTGTCCTCAATTATTTCTACATTGTATTGTGGGGGAAAAAAAAAAGAACTAACGAAAGAAAAAAAGTTTCAGTATGTATTTTTCCCATCTGGTTAGTCCAGCACTCTTCTTAATTAGTAAAATGCCATCCTGTCAGATTCTCTCCTGCCAGGAAGTCATTCAGCTCCGAAATCACTTCTTCACCTCCATCATATATTTTAACATTTGAAAAAAGCAAAAGTCTAAGATATTGTATTCTTCCTTACAGCAGAAAAAGCAAAATCGACCACAGCAATGCTAATTAAGTGTAGTTTAGGATTAATTTGTATTTAAACAAGGCCTCATGGGATTTCAGAACATGTACTCAGAGTGTCATAAAATATGTAACAGCACTTCTCAATTAATATTCATTCACTTGGGAACAATGAAAAGCAGCAAAATAGGTACAACCTCTTCCTTACTCTTTCCCCAGAGTTTATGCAATGCCCGTTATGCTTTCCCAAGTCCAAAGGTCAGCTCCTTCATAGTTTTGGGCAATACCAGACAGGATCAAGAATCATTTTGTTCCTTTTCTTGAGTATTAAACCTCTTTTTCCACTATAAAGCCACTTACAGTCAATGTATTGTGTATTAACCCATAGCCCAAATGTTTGACTACAGCGATTGTGTCGCAAAGATGTAATTATTATGTTTCTTTTCCATTGTGTCAAGAGAAAAGCCAGCCATTTTAAAATTAATGTATGGTTTAATTATTTTATTTATAAAATTATTGTCATATCAATAAAAATATTTAAATCGGTCAATACCATCACACTGATTATAGATAGTAAGGTAAATAAACGTTAAAATTCGGCCTTCTTTTGATTAAAAAAAAGCACAGTCTCAAGGAGAAACCTAAAATACATCTGTATTCAGATTATAATTTTAAAGTAGACTATAGCATTTTTCTGTCTTTGTTAATTTTTTGGTAACTGCTATAGAATCTACTATCTGTTTCTTTTAATTTCTGTAGGAATTTTTCCTTTTACGTGGAGGTAAGCTGAAAATAACTATTATCAGTAATTACTCCAACTGGGTATTTCTCCCAAAATATTTCTGCTGTATTCTGACTCCACTGTGGTGGGGGCTTTCCTATGTTTTCTGGACAGCTGACAGGTGTGTTTAGGTGAGCTTTAAATAAAATGGAGCGAAAGTAGGAAGGGTGAAGTAAACTACTCAGAGAATCTTCTGTGCATAGAACTCACTTCCCCAGGCATCCATTCCTAGTTGCTGTTGGGATCTCTGAATCAATTAGGAACTCCTACTATGAAGGAACTTCTGCTTTTGTGGAAGAAAGCAAGGGACAATGAGATGATTGTCACAAAACCATGGAAGGTAATCAGTTCTGTAGATGTGACAGTTCCAAGGTGTGAGAAAGCTGTGTAAGATCATTGTATAGACATACCAGGTTTTAGGCTTTACCGCTAGTATCCTAGCAGAGAATGAAAACAATTATGGTTTTTGTTCCATAGTGTAGCTTGTAAAAATTGGTGTTAATTGAATGATACAAATTCTCTTTGAGTAAAGGCCATATCCATAGTGTGGAGCCAGGCTAAAATGTTATACAAATGACATGCAAAATATAATGCTAGTTCAACATAATTCTTATTTATGCTTCAACCACAGCTAAAGAAACTGAAGACACCCAGGCACCACTGTAGTAAATAAGCAAAGCTTTCTTCTTGTTTCCAGCAACATAGCCATGTAAGATGTCAGCATTTCAGCCAGTAGGCAGAGACTCAATGAATATTCCTCGGTTCCCTGAAGCTCTCCTAGCATGGTTACACTGTTTTCTCATACTGGATTCACTCCAAAAAATAAGTATATCAAAGCCAGTGTTTTAGAACATGGAAACAACACCCCCCCCAACTGGTCTTTATTAATCACTGTCTCTTTGGACAGCATTTTGCTTCCCTAAGTGTTTGTCAGATTTGTGCCCCAGGCATGCATACTTGAGAAATAGAGTTTTATTTGGGTATTAAATAACATAATACATCTCATTAGTAATAAGCTGCTTTTTCTGACAGAACATAAGACTTATTAAACATGACTGTTGGGTTCATTCAGTGTCTAAACAGGACCTTGCTGCAAATCCCAATCTACTTGAGCAGACATGCAGTAAAATGCCATGGGTAATACCTCATCATATCATTAGGAATAATGATAATAAACACTGATAATGAATCTCTTGGCCACTTTTATATTAAAAGAAATGAGAGGATAATATCTCACTACAAGAAAAAACAGCAGTTGATGAGAGGTTAATATGGATATATAGTATAATGAAAAAGGTTAATTATGGAGAGATGTCAGCAGTTATTTCATCTACAATAGTAGTATTTTGTTACATTACAAATACAGCTTTCACTCCTATTCCTACCTTTGGTGACCAATTAATATGCAAAGCATCTCAGGAAGGGTACTCTATATTGGGAATTTTTTGCCAACAAAGCTGGGCTATGCTAGGTAAAGCTTCCTTTCTTTCAGCATGCATTGGTATTTCTGTTTGTTCTTTTTCCCTTAGAATCACTTCCATTCCTTCTGGATCTTCCTGTCTTCATCCGCTTCTGCTTGTGCATGTCTTGTAAGCGTTTCTCAGTTTTTGCTCTGCCTTTGCCCAAACCCCACCAACTCTCTCTCACTCAGCTGCTCCTTCCTACTCTGCTTCTTGTACCTCAGAAACCTCCTAGCCTTTGAATGGTATAGCCACTGGTATACCATTTATATAGGTATTTCTCCTGGTTAAATACTTTGTCACAATGGATTCATATGTTTCTAGCCTATGTATTCTGGCATGGCAAACACCAGCCCCATGGACTGGCAGCATTAAGAAGCTTCCCCAGTGCCTGAGATGAGGAAACAAGATTTTATTCTTTTACTGCCTTAATACTTCAGTAGAAAAAGACATGAAGTGGAAAAGTAGTGAAAAAAGTAGGATGGAAAACAGGAATTTATCTGTCCTTAAAGAGATGATCAAAGAGGAAGAAAAATAATGAGATGAAGAAAACTTTCTTGTAGCAAGGGATTCATAGGTACAGACTGAGATAAATGTGGCAAATCTACCTTGATGACAAATCTGATATTTCACCCAGCAACCTGAAGGAGCCGTGATTGTTGTCAGCTTTAAGTTCTTTCAAAAGAATGGCTGCAGTTGTAAAAAGACAAATTCTATTTACCAAGGTGCTGGCTTGCTCTTGACTATAAAAATAACCAAGGACACTGGATTGTGGAAAATAAAAGAGAATATGTTGAAGCAGATTCTAGAAGTGATAGAAAGTAAAGAGAGGACTTCTTGGGTTCTGGCCTGCATAGTGCTCGTTACCTCTCTGGCCATCTTTGCCTTTTCCCTGTAGTGCAAATTTTTCACTGTCCAATCTCATTCCCTTCACAACATCCAGTGTAATGTTCAGACTGAATCTTTAAATCCACTCGGCATTCAGAATATACTAGATGGGGGGTTGAACCAAATTGTTGTTTTTGTTGTTTAAACCTGTAAGTTTTCAAAATAAATTGATTTCAAAGCAAACATCTATTTACATTTTTTCGATGTTTGAGAGACGTACAAATGTTGGCCTGGTAGCAAGGGTAATGAATATACTATTATTATATTACCAAATTTATTTATTTTACCAGATTTACGTACTTTAGCTGATTCCTTTATCTTCCTTACCTCCACCCCTATTTCATTTTGACATCTGACTGTGTTTAGCAGTAGGGTAATGTTAAAAATAACCCAAACAAACAGCTTGGCTAAGGTTGATTAAAGGGCTTCTGAGAAAACAAGGACTGACTTGAAGTTGGGGGGGGGAGTTCATTTGGAAAAATGGCATTTACCTTAAGCTTATCCAATTCTTCTTGGATTTTTCCTCTGTGCTTCAGGTTCCATTTCCCTATTATTTTTAACTTTTTTCTTGCTAATCTTTGAAGATGAGCATGCATACAATTCTAGTAAGCACGTCTCAGCTTATGTCTCCATGAATAATACAAAGGATATCAATAGGCTGCTGGAAAATACAAAAGCAATAAAAGATTTGAAATGCTGTTAAATAGAAAAGGTGGTTTTGGAAATTATTAAAAATGCTGTCTTGTTATGACCTTAATTTTCATATTTTTTCCATGTGTATCATAAAACAGCATGATTAATTAAATACCTAGCTTGGCATTTGGGTTCATCGTATGTTTTTGAATATCAAAACGATAGACATACTACCTCAGCAGTTTTTCTTTATACTATGCTTTTTACATAATATTACAGATGGTTCTTCTTGATTGCTCACAAAATTTCAGGCTTGTAGTTTTCCCAATAATTGTCTTATATATTGGTTTTGAAGACTTTGTGTTATGCCATTGAGACAGTGGTGAACTTCTAGATGAAACCCAGAGTTATTAAAGTGTAAGGAATAATACAGAGTACTTAAGTTTTATCTATGAAAGGTATTCTTGATTTTGCATCAATACAGTGTTGTAACTTGGATTGTCTCTTGGTCATTCATAATGTCACATAATTACCATTCACATTCTCATCATTTCCTCAAGCACAAAAAGACAGTGTACAGTAGGCATGAGCATGGACAGGCTATCAAGAAGGAATATGGAAGCATTGCTTGGGCATACCAGGATGGAATTAGGAAGACAAGAGCTAGAGCTAGAGCTGAAACTGAAAGGAATGTGGGCAGCAAAAAGAAAAAAGCCAAACAAACTTGTGTGGGTACACTGGCAGCAGATGGAAGACCTTGGAAAATGGTTCCCCTTGATGAACAGGGCAGGCAATCTAATACTGAGGATGAAAGCTGACACCAGTGATGTCTTTGTTTCTGTTGTCATTGGCAAGGTCTGCTCTCAGGCCTCACACATCTCTGTTCTCAGCAGCAAAGTTCATGGGAGAAAGTTACTGTCCACAATAGACAACTGAATCAGAATCAGCTTGAGAAACTGGGCATGTGTTAAGTCCATAGGATTTATCTGGTGTTGCTAAGGCAGTTTGTTGGTTTTCCTCAGTGTAAGGCGTCTCTAAAAGATCTTTTGAAAAGTCGTAATTATTAGGGAAATTTCCAGCTGACTAGCAAAAATACAAATATTATGCCCATCTTCTGAAAAGGCAAGGAGGAGAATCTGGTGAACTACAGACCCCTATTCCTACCCAAAATATAGGAATGAGGTATTTACAAACATGTAGTTTCTAAAAAGATGGGATGGTGTGATGTAGACAATAAATTTTCATAAGTCTTTCTTACTGCATTTTCAGAAATAGGTTTGGGCTCTTGATTTTCTTCCTGTCATACTTCTTCCTGCAAAAATTCCTTTGAAAATATTTCCACATGACAGCTGGCTTCCACACTGTCTTTTCCACAGAATATTGGTGGCCAAGGACTACAAACTAAATACTATTAGGTGGGCATCAGTTTGGATATAACTTGCCCTTGGAAGTATGGATTCAACTCCTGACATTGTTCAGTAAATCATTTGCCTGGTCTAGAAGAAAGTTGATTTAATTTTGGAATTTGGCCTAGTATTAACAAAGCAGAACTAGCAAGGAGAGAGGGTAGGTTCTATTTTGGCTTTAAATGAGTTACATTTTACCTTCTGCTTAAGAGATGACCGACCCTGGTCTACTTTGTCTCCTTTTCTGCATTCCTCTTTTTCAGCAGCCACAGATGGATAGAGCAGTACCTGCAACCTCAGTTGATCTGTCCTTCCTTTTGGCAACAATCTGTGTGATTTTTCATCAGAGCTAAGACAGCCTTGGGCTTGCTCAGGTGCTTATGCTGAGTTTCACATTACTGAGATTCATAACATCTTAAATTAAAATTTTCTTTTAAAATCTTTGAACTGGTATTCTGAATTTTTCAAAACCAGGTAGTTCTTACCAAAAGGCTTTATTATTGCTCCCTGACCCAAGCAGCCAGCCAGTATTTTGAGACCTTGTATGATTGGTTGTTACATGAAGAAGTTAATTAATGGTTGAAAATGTTTTGGGGTTCTTTGGTTTTTTTTCTGGTCAGGTAATACAAAGACTTTTTCAGTGCATACTTTATGAATAAACAACAACAGACAGTTTGCTAACAGTTTCTCTGTCTGACTTCCCAGTTACTCCTGCTCCCCAAGGCAGCTGCTTTGACTCCCTTCTAAGGTCTTGCCTAGGTTTGAAAGACAGGTATCTGCTAAGGAAGGCAGGAGCCTTCCCTGGAATGGCAAATGTAACCCCCTTCCTGCCAAATTATTATAATTTTGAAATTAAGGGGCTTTCAGGCAATTGTATGAGAAATGGGAACAACAGTTCTTTACTAGTATATATAACAAGGCAGTAAGACAGAAACACTGGCTTAGCCTGACAGAGTCAGGATACGACCTGACATCCTGTCGGGCAGGGGGTGGTAGCAGTCCGATTAAGGGGTGGCTGCAGTCCTCTTTGAAGTGGTTCTGTTGAAGTGGTGATCCTGTAGAAAGGTCTGGTCCTCCTCTGAAGGTCCAGTGGTGGTTATGTATCTCCTGTCCTCTGGGAACCCAGTAGGTAAGGGTTGAGTGTGGTGTTCCAAACCTCAGATTATATCCAGGTAGGAATGCTTGGTTTTCCTCCCCCTGGGCGGAGCATCTCACAATGGGATGATGTAATTTTATGAGTCATGCAGTGAGGCTCGATAGCCCATTAGCAGAAGATATCTCCCGGAGGGAGTTATCAGGGATGTGTCACAGAAGAGATAAAGAACCCTGCCCAACCTGATTTTAACAGATGATGATAGAATACATACTTTTTGGTTACATCTTACATTGTAACCTAAGACAGGTCTAGCACATGACTGTCTCATGCTTTGCTGGCCCTTTTCTTTGCCCTTTTTAAAATTTGCAGCCACTCCAAAGAGGAACCTTGGCTTGGAGCATCACTGTTTATCAGATCTGTGTACAATCTAGTGCCATTTGTTTCTCTGATAGTTTCTAGCTGTCTCATTTAAATGTTTCTTCCAATTAGGATAACCAAGAATTACCTGACTCTAATTAGATTTTTGTTTGCTTACAGATCAAACACAGACTTGATGACTTCATGGTTTCCAGTATAAATATATACTAAACATTTCTAGTGTATGAAATGTGCATAGATTCCACTTCCTCACAACTAACACAGAAGTTCTCTACTCCTCTTCACTTCTTCTGGCTTCTTTTTTTTTCCTACTCTTTAACTTAATATACAACAGCAGGTGGGTATAATCCCTGTTTTGTACCATACTCTGTCTTGATGTTGCCTACATTTTCTGCTCTCTTTGCCTATACTCAGTGAACCAGTATCAATGATGCTAACTTCTTTACCTAGGCACTTTGAAAGGAAGCTCTGTGGTTTATTCACAAGGGAATGAAAACATTCTGAACATTATGTTCACTATTTGCCATTGACTTTCTGACCTGCTCAAAAATAGATAATTTTTACCAAGTTCCTCCATCATTATTCTTCTGACCTGAACTTCTGGTACTAGCAGGGAAACCTTCAGGCAGATCAGCAAATCAGGCTTTGTGATTTTCTCAGGTCTTTTTTCCCTGCACTAGCGAAGACTACTCAGAAGATTCCATCAACACAGTGCTGTAAATCAGTGTCCAAGCGAGAATGGTTGACTTCACAAGATATCTGATGAAGGTGTAAATTTATTGTGTGATAAGTTTACCTGCTATGTACAATCTCTTGGTGACTGACTAAGCTGCTTTTGAAAGCATTTCCTTTACACTCATCAAGCCTCAGTTTCATCTATTAAATATTATTTATTCTGTAGAAAGAATTCTACGTATCAGTTTATAATTTCTCTTCAGTACAGCAATTCATCTTATCATTTTATATGTTGACACTGAGAGAACTTTTTTTTATTTGCAAATACCTTTCTATGGACATTATAATACAGGGTGGTGACTTCAGTGGGAAGTCAGGTTTGTGGGTATATGCTGAAAAGAACTTCTGCAGGGAAAGGTGCGATAAAACCTTTAATCCAAACCTCTTTGCACAAAGATAATCATTAGAACAGAAAGTTTCTATTATAAACCATGAATTTTGTAAGAAGCTAACCTATTTCTTCGCAAATGGCATGCCTTTAAGTACCTTTGCTTCTATACTTCAAATGGGAAAAAGAAGCTAACATCTTGAATACATAAAACAAACCCCTGAACCACAAACAAACAACAAAAAAAAAACCCCAAAACCCAGAAAGAGCAAAAAGAACTGAAGTCCTATAAGATACAATAAAGAAAATAATCTGTGTCTGACAAAAGAAGTGAAGAGAAAAGGTCATACATGGTTTGGTGAAAATCAAGTTTCATATGGCCAGGGTCCCTTTTTTCCCAATGATGTGTTCAGGTCAGGCCAAAATACCTACAATTGCTTGGCATTTCACTTGGTATAATAAAATGCTACAGGATCTCCCCCCATTTCTCCCATAGCACACTCACTAGACTAGTCCAAATTCCTTTGCTCAAGTCTGGTAGTTCTGGCATATGGGCTACCAGCTGCCCATAAAACCGTGGTTATCTTCACTTTACAACAGGAAGAAAGCCTTTTTAGTGCAACATTATATATATATTTTATCAGCATGCCTATTTTTATTTGAGTTTCTCTTCTCTCAACACATTTAGATTTCAGATCGTGAGTTTTGAATTGTTCTGAACTAAACAAAACAGAAATGTCTTCGCAGCAATATGCTGCAGCTTAAAATGTCATGTTCTGACCTATGAGAGAGAGAGGAGGAGAACACCGTACCTATCCCATAACTTTCATGTCAGGCAGCCAGGGATGCTTCTCAAACACTGAGTGGGGAGGGGTAAATTCAGGAAAAGCTGTCTGACCAGAAGTATAAGCAGAAGGTGAAGAATATTGGTTGTTGCTGTTATTTGCACAATGTTTTAAAGCCAGGTAACCAGGAGAGATTTAAAATTCCAACTTTTTTTTTGTTATTTCTGGCTAATGTGATTCTTCTCTGACTTCTTCAGTGATGACCATCCACAGAGTCACTTAGAAGCCTATTACGATTTCTGGAGTATACCAAACACAATGAATAATTCTAATACATTTTCAGTGCTCCAGGACTGCAGGAATCAGTCACTACTGATATAAAACTGTAAAGCTCTGTGCTCTTTGGTACTGTGATGCTCTCATTTGTGCTACCGGATATAAAACATTTAGTTACATTTCCTGTTCAGAGACTGTTTAAAGTTTCAGAATGGCAGACAGGTGGTTTTTTAGCCTTACAATGAGAAGTAAAAAGCAGCAGTACAACCCTCACTAACAGGTTTCTGTATTTTTTTACTGAAATAGCAACTATTGAAATGTCAATATCTATTCATTGGATTTGTTCATCTGCATCTCCACAGGCCATAGATGTCCTTGGCCTCTTTTTTTTTTAATCAGATGGCGGTCACAACTGCTTTTTCACATGTTCTGCATATATAAATTTTAAACAGATTTTAAATGGATCTCATGTGCAGTGTGATCATTTAAAACATTTATATCAAAAACATTTTCCCCCCCATATTTTAGGGAAATAGAAATAAAACATTTTTCCTTAGCTAATACATTCTTATACTTTTTTTTTCTGTAATTCTGTGAGATAGATTTTGCAGGAAATTATTCTCTGGATATCAGATCTTTAGAGATACATGGGCTGGAAATTAAGAACAGAACTGATAGAGTCAACTGTCAGGTTCCTATTTTCTCCTCTAGGGGCAGGAATATTGATGAAGCAGACCTAGCCAAACAGATGAGATACGATGAAGAGAAAAGATGTACCTCTGTAGCATTATACTTACAGTCACAGAGTTGTTTAGGTTAGAAGAGGCCTCTGAAGATCATTCAGCCAAACCTCATGCTCAAAACAGAGTCAACGTCAAAGTTAGATGATTTATGAGGAACTCACCCATCTAAGTTCTAAAAATCTCAAAAAAGTGGCAATTCCACAACTTCTCTGAGCAGCCTGGTCCAGTGCTACATTGCTTTTCCAAATGTCCTTGCTAATACAGCCTTTGTCACCACAAATGCACGGCTGCTGACTCACGTTCCACTTGCTCAGCAGGATCGCAGATCCTCTTCTGAGGAGATGCTGTTGTTGTCCTGTTCTTTCTCCCCTCCACTCCCAGCTTCTTCCTTCCTTTCCCAATAACTTTTCAGTCATTTGTTTGGTTGTTGTTGTTTTGTTTTGGTAAGGTCTACAGGTTCTGTAAATATAAACTTATCCTGTATGTCCTTTCTTTGCGATAAAACTTCCTGTTCAGCCTGTGGGGTTGTGAAGGAGTACAAGGCCTATGCATTTAGTTTTCCCTTGGTGAATCCTGCAAAAGCTGCTGATCTGAAGGAGCTCAGCCACTTCCCTGAAGATTAAATGGAAGCCCTCATGTCCTCATGAAGAAATCCAGAAAAGTTCTACAGGTGTAAAATTTATTTTTGATTTGAGATGTAAGAACTATTTAAATAGATTCCAGAAATAGTCCTTGGTTTAATCTTTCACAATTCACCATGTATGTATTTTGTATATGTAGTTTCTAGAAGTGTTTAGGAGATTAATCTCAGAAACTACACAGGAAATACATGCAACACACCAATAAAACCTTGAAAACAGATTTACTTATGGATTGCATAATGTGGACAGTGAAAACATTATGGGAATAAGAGCGTTTCATGTTGCAGTAGTAGCAAAGGAGCAGAAAGGCTATTGAACTAATTGTATAATAAGTTATTAAAAGAACTGCTATGGTGACAGATGGAAATAAACACTGCTGCATGAATAATAATCATGTTTTTCCCTACCCAGAGATCAACTCTAGGCATTCTGTCTGAATTAATTTTCCTTTAAATTAAGAGAAAAAAATAAACAGAAAACAAAAGAATTAAGTCCCTACATATGTCCCCTCTGTAATGCACTTTCTGTAATGCACTGTAATACAATTTTCCCTCAAAAATGGAGGCTATCCTTGTGTACAAGACATTTAGAAATGTGTGTGTATAAGACATGGAAAGCAGTGAGCAATAACGTACCTCATTACATCAATAAGAATTCAAACAGTAATTGCAGCTAAAAATCCCTACAAAAACAACCCAAACAAAAAACAACCATAAAAGTTGTCCAAAAAAAGGTATTGTCCATCACAATAAATTAATTACAAGAAACAGATGTACATTCTGCATAGAAATTATGAAAATAGAAGCCATGCACTGATATCTTTATGTATACTAGTACTCCCCCTCTCTCTGCATAAATAAATTACTCTTTGTTATTGTCTTCCTGTCTTCACATTTTCTACAAATCAAAGTAAAATTTTCAGGACAGTCAGTAATGTTTTCAGTGTATTTGTAGACTATGTGAGCTCTCAAAGTCTGAGACCTCTGGTGTACTGTCATAGCAGAGATAAGAACTGAAGTAGTAATCACGTAACAAAGCAGGGGGGTAATTTTCTAACTTTTATGTAAGTGTAATTCACATTGGTTTTGAGATAAGTTTTGCCAAAAAGTTATGAATACAGGATTAGATGGGTGGTACTTCAAATCCCTGTGTCAGCTCTGTTTTCCAGCAGCCAAGGTTTATGTGTTGCCTGTTTCCAAGTAGGAACCCTTTTAAATTCCATTTTGTAAAGCACTAAGCATATTCTTTGACCTAAATAAATAATGAGTTCTAAAATAGAAATATCCCTCAGACCTTGGCTTTCAGACCCATGCACTGATCTTTTTTGTATTGCTAGATAGTTCAACTCTGATTTGTTGTTTTGTTATGTTTTTAAGCATGTGGGGTTAAATGGTTGAAACTATTTTAGTTTCTCAATCTCACAAAGCTAGTCCTATTGCAAAACCGAGGTATTTTATGTACTCAGGATTCTGAAACAGTTCTATGTCTTTGCTAAGCAATTGGCACAATTTTCCTAAGTGTAGTATATAGCAGACATACTTGTAAGCATACCTTAAGGTGCCCTTTTTATTGCTAAATTCTGAACCAAGCTGCAATTCCATATACATTTATTGTCTGTATATAATAGTCATTACCATTGCATTCATATTTTAATATTACCTGTGAAAGTACCAGCTATTTGAATTTGCTCTGAAAATTTTGTCACAAGTCTACCTTGCATTCAGCTGTAGGTGTGTGCTCGGACCAGTTCAAGCTGAGCAGAAGAGTTTTCTGAAAGCACAACAAACACGGAGGTTTCCCCGATCAGTCTGTCAGGGGGCAAAGATTCCCATGGGCTCCACTTCCAGTGCCACTGTAGCAAGTGACTGAGGGTCTTTCAGAGATATGGCTGAAGAATAGTCATGTATTAGAAATCAAAGTGAGGATACCTCTGGGGACAGATTAAATGAGAGCTGAATCCAGTTTGTGTAGGTGGCTCTCAGGTGAGATTTAGCACCGTGTTGAACACCATCTGGGACCTGGGCACTAAACTGTGAGAATTAGGTACTGCATAAATATAAATTGTGTACTCATCTTGCACAAGTCTTTAATGCAAGTTTTCTTTAGAAGGCAGCAGGGAGTTCTCACAGTGCTTTTGTTCATTGCAAGGTTCAAATGTCATATTCGTTACTTGGTAGCTCTTACTTTAGTGAGATTTTCAGAAGAAAAAAGCAGTTTGTCTTTAAGATTCAGTTAGGTAGCCCAACAGAATTTTGTGGGTACTTTTTATAGATATTTAGACATGCTAAAGATGTAATGTTGAGAAACCAAGAGCTTAGATAGTCATCCTGTCACCACAGGCTATAAATAATCTCTTTTTCTTTTTTTTTAATAGGAAAAATCTTCATTGCCATCTAGCACCAGGATAAAATTTTCATATGACCCTGTAAAAACTACTTTTTCCTCCTGATAATCCCTTTCTCCTGCTTTTCCTTTGGCTAATGCTTCATGCTTAAGCTCTTGATTTAATTTAGATAGATAATTCTTCAGTACCAACTAATTCACTCTGAACTGCGATATTCTATTTACAGCACATACAAATGATAAATAATATCATCTTTCAATGAACAACAGACTTCTAGTTTGTATACATAGTGCAAATCAGTTTTTATCTAGATTTTATATTAATATTACAGGGAAGAAATAGACTTACAGATCTACTTTACAAAATAAAGAGAGAAATCGCCTGCCCCTGCAATAGCTCTAGAACAGGCAATATTCTGGTTTGGCTTCAACTACTGTGAGCAAACCCTTGACTATCGCTTTGAGTGGTGGGAGATCAGTATACTTCAGAAGAACTTGTATACCTTGTATCCTTCTTTGGAAAATTCCAAATGACATGGGATTATATTTTGATCCCTTCAAAATGTAATTTAGGAAACACATCTATTTTAAAGGTAGTTCTGATGATCTTTGGACATGTAGAAGCTCGAGGGAAGGTTGAACTGCCAGCAATTAATCAATTTGTTGGGGTTATTTTGTTCATTTTATTTTATGTGTCTGTGAGTGTAAACTCCAGGGAGGAAGAAACCCAGCAGAGAAGAACAACTTGGTGACCACCACGATTTCTATTAAAAAATTGTAATCCCTTGACATCCTGTACACACATTTGACACCCACCCATTTTAAGATTATCCCACATTTAGCACTGCTACTTTCTGCAGTTCCTTAAGCCTTCCATTGCTATTTTCTGCACAATACAAAATTGTGTGTCTGTAAAGGCACCGTGACTTGAATGATCCATTTGCAATTAAAGTAGAACTATAATGCATTTTCCCCACCTCCCACATGCCTATTTTTACCACTTTTCTTGTTCTGACTCACAGAAGATGTGAAGGGAAGTGCTGAGGCCTTGCCTAACATTCAGTGTCCCAGGAAACCACTGCCCTCCCACTCAGTTTGCCTCTGCACAGGCGGTACTGTGTGAGCAAGCTACTGCCATCGCGTGCTGAGCACCAGAGTGTGTCTGCACCCGGGAGCCAGCTCCAAAGAGCAATATTGAGTCCTCAGCACTCCGTATATTGCTGCTGATTCAGATGTTTATGCTGATGTGTTGTATCTGTTAGGTAGCTCAATTCTCAGAGAGCTCTAAGAACTGCGAATTGGGGGAAACTGTTCTTACTGTATACAGATCTCCCAATGGCAATCACAATAGCTGGGACACTGGGACACATTTGGAAAGGAAAACAATGGAGAATGGGACAACACACTTACATTAGTGCCAAAGGAGAAAGGTTGTCTAAAAATCTGTGTATCTTTACACTTGAGGTGTTTCCATCCCCCACCATCTTAGAAGTTTAGATATTCAAAGTTCCTAAATGTCAAAGTTCCTCAAAGAAACCTTTCTTTCTCCCACTCCTTACCCCTCCCAAGAACTTACACTGTATTTCTGTGTTTTACTCTAGAAACTCTGAAAAAAAGAATCAGTCCTATAGATTAGGGACCTATGTGCAGGTCTCCCTTCTCCAAGAGAAATGCTCTTGTCCCTAGTCTCAAGTCAGGTTCTTGCTTGTAAGTTTCTTTTCTGGCTCCTAGAAATTTGTAGTCAGCAGGATCATGTCTGTGCTCAAACCTCACAGCGAGTCAGCGGAAATGAAATTGGGCTAAAGAAAAACTCCCAGAGAGAAAGACTCACTGTATTGCTTAATTTCTGATTTCCTTTCAGTCCTGATCCCGGAATCTAAGCTCTGACTTTCTAATCTTTGACTTGAATCATCCTGCCTAGATCTGTTTCATTTCTGCCTGCTCCTTATAGTGGAGTGTTCTGGTTGATTTAATGGACCTTGGCATATCTTTTTGCTTTTTCCATTTGGATCAATGAATGTGGACACTCCAGTGCCCAAACCGGGCTTTATATTTGTCCTTAACAATTCCTGGCTTTGAGCTGTTTTGTGTGGTTTGCATCTGCACATCAAATCCAGCCCAGGCCTAGCCATGGATGTATTCCCAGAGTCCCCAGTCCGTAACAGCTGAGCATACAGGCTTTATAGTTCTGGAGTCCTTCTGTAGGCACGGGCAAAAAGTCTTTTGTATCACCATACCAAGACAGAAAATGTGTATGTTAAGGTAAACATTTTTACCAAACTCTTATTGAGTCTTACCAATCAGTAAGTCACTTATCAAGCCACATTACAATCATTTCAGGCAACTTGAAAAGTGTATGAAAAAATATTAACCACTTCAAGCTATTAACACTTTTGAAAACCAACTTCATGGAAATGGGGTGAACTATATCCAAAAATTGCCATTTCTTTGATGTATGCAAATAAATGCAAAATACAAAAGAAAGTACATAAGAATGCCCTGTATTAGAGGATGTTTTTGATCAGCTAAGGTATATTATAATGTGAAAAAATTTTAATAAAAATCATTGAATTTTTGTGTTTGCTAATATGTTGCATAAATACTGAACTTCAATGTACTTTTTTCTAATCTTTTCTTCATTTTACAATTAAATCTTGTTGATGTAATGTCCAGTTTCTGTACTTACAGAGCATAAAATGTACCAAGTATGCAATGTTTTTATCTCACTGAATGACAAATACTAACACCCGCATTAAGCTGCAAATCTATTCTGCTACTTGACAGAGTAAACCAGGATCACTGTGTCCCAATAGTTTCTGCTGAAAACTGGAAAAGTCCAGTTTTTTGAAAGTGATGTTTGGAAACTGTGTTTACTTTTTGGCAGAAGAGAATAATACCCTAGAAGACAATGTCAAGTTGTATGGGCAGATTTTGAAATACAAGGTCTGGTGTTTGTTCATTGGCAGGTGGCAGGTTTAAGTACTTGAATACATCTCAATGTAGATACCAATTTGTTTAATTTAGAAATCATCTATATTTGTGATTTTGCCATGACTCTGGCATCATGGCTTTTTGTGATGACCAGGCTACCATTCCCAGAAAATGACTATTTATGTTGTAAGCCAGTGCAACTGGCCTGAGATAAGCACACTTTCCTTGTGTTTAGTGCAGTCAATACTCCTCTTACGATGTTTTTGTTTCAGATATAACACCTACTGTAATTGTGAATATTAGGGAAGAAAATATTGGATAAAAAATTGAATGAAAAAGGAAGTAACAGCTGGAATAAGTGGGAGAATTGTAAACTGGAGGAGAAAATTTAATGAGATTAGCAGAAAAGGAAAGCTGAGCGTAGGAGATGGGGTGGGAAGTGATCCACGGAAAAATTGTACACCCAATACAGTGTTTCTTAATGGATATAATGTTCTGTCAAAATTTTTGGGCATAAATCATAGGATTTTCTTCTTTGAGTTTACATGAGGGGTGAAGGTAACACTGATTCTTTTCTTGATTTGTTTTTCATGTGTATTGCTCAAACTCAGTATAAACTATTGAAGAGAACTTCAGAGCTTACTTCTATTAAATAAAAGTCACTGTCCTATTATGATTATGGGTATCAATGGTTCCTTGAAATTTTTGAGATTGATGAGACTCAAGTAAACTTTTCTTTTCTGACATTTCAAAGAAGTTGAACCGAAATGCTGTTCCAAGTTATGAGATTTAAATCCTAATTATTAGTGGATGTGTAATTTGTGTAAATTACAATATGCACACTAAAATTTAAATATTTTAAATAATATAATTTGCTTATATCAGTCAGGACTTCATGTCCCATGTGCTACCCTTTTGAATAAATGATTTTTTTCCTCCATGTTTTGTCTTTGACATATGCAAACATAAAAAAAAAAAAAAAAAGAAAAGAAATAAGAAAAAGAATGAGCAGTTTAAAATGGAGATTGTAGTTCCAGAATACAGCTTGCTGTTCGTGTTTTTTTATATTGACAACCTTCTAAGCTTTGGCAAGAGTCACCCTGAGCTTTGGAGTCAGGTTTTAGCAGAAAAATAAAAAAACTCAAAATATCCCCAAACACGTAACCTTTCAAAACAATATGAAGGATATAGCTGCAATGTTTCTATATTTCAAAATTGCTTCAGTCTGAAATGGTTCAAATCCATGAATTCCAAGTCAATAAAGTACAGAGTGCTTTCTCTTAATTCCCTTCAATTCTAAAGTCTAGATGTCTTGCTTTATCAATGTAAATATACTAAAAAAATTACCAGTACAGACCCCACCTCTTCATTTGCCAACAGACTGACCTGAATTTTGCAGAGCTAGCTGTCCTACTTGCCTCTGGAATTCAACAAAAATAACTGCAATTAATATTTCTTCTGCCATATGCCATCTTACGGTAGCAGACTATTTTATTATTACCTTGTTTAAAATTAGTTTTTTTAATTGATGATCTTTTATAAAATAAAAACATTTTTCATGGCTGGCAGAAGGTATATAAACAAATGTATGAAGACCAGTTGCATTCAATTTTAAGACTTGGTAACTCAGATAATTATGCAGAACTAATTAATTCAAAATCTGTTTATCAACAGTAGTCTGTAGCTGCAGCATTTCATCCCAGAGGCATTAACAAAGGCTTATCACCTGCTTTCTTGTTGTATTTTATCTCAAAGGCAAATCAATAGGCAAAATATGGAGAAAAATGCCATTCCCACAACTAACAGTTAACAAAACTTGCAAGAACTTTTAATATCTGTTACCAATTATTTTTCCTGGCTTAAATTAAGATAAATTCTAAATGGAAATGGGATGTGCAAACCAACAACATTTATGCTTCTAATCATAGAGAAGCTATGTGAAAATGAGTTTAGAAATACAAAGAAATATTTAAAGAATTTAAATAATTATTTAAGTTATAGCAGATTATTCTCAACAAAATATTCGCTTGTGCATTTATAAGTGTCGTGGGTGAATTAAATCTACCTGTTGAAGAACTGTGCTGATGCAATTGGCTTCATTACTCTGTCATTTTTGCTTCAGTTCTGTTCTTTCATATATTTTTTTATGTTGTGCTTTGAGGACCAGGTTTTCATTCACTATTGTATTCGTATAGAAATGTTAAATAACAAAAGCAGAGGTGTACAAAGTGCTTTGGAAGGGTGTTGTTTCACATTTTTGTCCAAGTTTGTAGTATATTCTAGTATGTGAATAGCTCGATGTCTAGTATTTAGTGTGTGAGGTCTCGAATATTCATCCAAGAAAATATAGCTCTGAACTTGAGAGGTTTGTATTTCTGTTCATCAGTATATCTAAAACATTATTATATGAAAAAATATTTAAATCCAAATTTTTATAGATCTAAGCTGCAGAACAGCAAAGTAAGCTGACTTCAAGATGTGCTCATGAAGTCTCTTCATTCCCAGTTTCTTTCTAAATACTAGAGTCTGATTAAACCAGTAACTATGGCTACGTAAGTACAACAGTTTCTTATAGAATCCATAGATGAAATCCCATTCCCAGTGCAATCAGTTACATAAAGTGATCCCAGCATGACTCAGACACCTACAAAAGGTGACTGTCATGACCCTGCAGATACTCATACACTGTATTTACATACATGTAAAATTAGTTATATACATAAATGTTGACAAGGTTTGAGTCACTGTCACAAGGCTATTGTGATAATGATTTTTTTTCAATAATAAAAACTTTCTCTGCTTTTTACACCTGTTGGTAACTGCTTGTTAATAACATTCCCTTTTTTGGAATGTACTTCCACTCTTGAGAGATGGGGGCTTATACGTGTTTATTAACAAAATTGTGTGCCGAGGTACATTTCTATTAATATTGCCAAATCATTTAAACAAAGTTTTGAAGTAAAATGTAATTGTTGAATTAGTGTATTTTAGTTATTGATCAGTAGTGGAGAAGAAAGTCTGGTTGAAGGAAGCACAAATACCGAGTAGCTGGATTTTACTGCAGGTGTGAAGCACATTCCCTTTTTAGATAAGCTACGTTTACTGATATACAAGCCATGCCTTTAAAATGTATGGAGCAAAGCAAAGCAAGAATTATACACTGCTCAGTGTAGCATAACATACAATAAATTCAGCAACAAAGAAATGAGATAGTTCCAATAGTACATTGTATTGCCTGCTCACAGGAAATTATAGGTAAAGAGAAGTGACAGTCAAGGGTTAAATTATGAAATTTTGCAATTTATTTCTCATCATTTATGAGATTGTTAAATGTCAGAAAGTGGACTTTTTTTTTACTATCAGTATAAAACTGAACATACTGTGAGACATAAGGTAGCAGGTGTCTTGGCTCTAAACTATCAAGTCTGTGGGCATTCTGTTATAACAGGTGCTCCAAAAATTTGAACAGATTTTAACAAGAGCTGTATGGGCTTTTTAATTAGCCTGGTTACTCAGCATGTGGAGAAAGCACTAGGTATGTGCTTAAAACACCATTGTATCTTGCAAACAAATGTTTTCACATGCCCATAGTCATTCTTTTGGTTGTTATCTTAAAATTCCTTTCTATCTGATGCTAGGATTTGATTCTTGTATTCATTTTTGTCATAATCCTTATCCTACCTGAAAAGAATCATCATACTAAAAAAAAGGTCTCGAATAACATATATCCTCCCATTTGGAAGGAAGCATTTAGAAACTTGGATTTACCTGATACTTAGCTGTGATTTTACTTGGCATTACAGAACTATGAGAAGGCACACAGAAAAGAAATTTTGTGTTCTGAATCTCTTGGTTTTAACTACAAAGTGTCTTCCCTTCCAGTTATGCTTTTCCCATTATTATTAAGTACATCACAAGATTTTTTAGAAGAGACAATGCAATAAACTGGAAAATAAAACCAAAATAATAAAAAATGCTTTGATTTTACAATCAGTATGATTTGGTAGATATGATTTTAGAAATTCAGGTAAACGCATGACTATAGCATGTAGCATAAAAATAATGTCATAGAATTTCATTTGTGCTATAGTGTTGGTGTAAAAAGAATAAGCCAAAGAATGTCACGTTAGAGGGGGAAGAAACAGAAACAAAGTGGTGGCTTACGTAAGATTTTTATGCAAACTGTCATGTGGTGTAACCTAAGATTTTAATTTATAAATAGCTTTACTTTCGTACAAAATTATTTTACTAGTTGTGCTTGTAATATTGACATTAGTATCTGCTGCTGGTATTTATCTAGAGATCTTTGCATCTATAATGACTTTGTTGTTATAAAGTTTAGTATTGCACATCTTAAATTACAGAAATAAGGGGTTTAGTTTTTTAAACTTAGAAGAGATTGTTGAGAAATTATGTGGAGGATTTCACACTTGAAACGTTTGTGTCAAAATATCTTTAACCACTTGGCCTAAGATTAAAAATACCAAGACACATTTTGATCCATATAAAATGCACACTTTAAAAAGTGTGCTTAATTTAAAAATGCTTATATCTGCATTTTTAAAGGAACGTCTCTCTTACATAATTAATGTAAGAAATATACATTTTATGATTTCACTAAGAATTCATCCTCTTTCCTTATGTTATTATTTATTTGCTCAGCAGTAATATACACAATTATAGTCAAGGATCACTTACTGCCTGAAGTAATAATTACTAACATTCTCACCATACTTTTTAAAATTTAGAAATCCCAACCAATTTACGAGCTTGATGAAACAGAAGGATGGATGTATGTTTTTGCTGTAAATGAAAGGAGTACTTTTTACCATACTGCTATTTTGCAGACCTAACAATCGTGGTGAAAACACAGCAGAAAAAGTGACTGTATTTGTTAGTCACCCAAAATCCCTATAGATTTTGTAATCTGTTTGCTGCTGAAGGATAGGACCCTTGCCATTGCATTTCTGTAAGGTAACATGGATAAGAAATGCAGATTACAATAGTGCATATTACCATTGCAGCTGAGACTGTGACTTGAGCATTGGCATCCTTGAGCACTAAGACCAGTTTGATTTCTGACTGCACCAGTTCCCATCACCAGCTCCTTCTGACGCTCCAGTGCTACGTAACCATCTCTCAGTTGTGCCACTGCAGCTGATTGTGGGGTATAAGGCAAATTTCCCTTCTTTTTTTTAAATGGATATATTAAGCCAATAATGCTGCTGAATTTAATGTATTATCAAACTATGGTCTCATTTGCTGTGAAAATATAACCTACGTACAAATGAAGTCTGCTGGGGCTCTAGCAAATCTGAAAATAATTAAATGGATTCTGAAATGACAGATCTAGAGATGACTCTGTCAGGGAGACTTTGAAGGGGTAATAACTTAGAAAAAGTAGTCTTTCTCCTTATTACCATATTTTTTTTCCTCAAGTAAGCACCTTCCTTTCAGTCTTTCAAGGGCTGGAGAAGAGTGACCACTTTAGCCTGGTTTTCTAGACTCATCATCATGTTATCTGAATAATCATGTAAATTGAGATTAGAAGTGTTGTCCCTACTGGAGGGTGATTTGCATTACTGAAATGCCATGTAGGAAAGTATGTAATGAGATTCAGGTAGTAATGGATGAAAAATACAACAAATGCAATTGTAGGAGGACGGCAATATAAAGTTAGAAACCAGTACAGTAATAGTGACTAATGAGGGCTAAGAAATGAAAACGTATGGAATTTCAGCAACCTATTTCTAAATTTGAGAGGACTAGTCAGTTAATGATCAGAACTAGAACAAGCCATTTTTTTAGATCTGGAGTTAAAAACAAGAAGCCTGTTTGTCAAAACTTAGCTATGTCTTAATGCAGTATTTGTCTTGCAAATGTGGAAGCTCTAATTGGATTCATTGGATGTTACATTAAGATAGATGCTAAGTGCAAGTGATGAATAAAATGTTGGAAGGTGATGGTTACATTTTTTAAACCTTTCTAGATGCTTTCTTATGGTAAGATTGATTTTGTATGAGACAGATATTTCTACTAGGTATAAATATATAGACTAAAGTAAATATAGGGAGCATGTGCAGAATACAAGCCATGTTAAGGATTTCATCTGTAAGGCAAGATTTGAGAAAGGCTTCAGCCTTTATGCGTTTGTCCTTGGAATAGCTATGGCAGATACAATTATGTAATAAAAACTATGAAGCTATGGCCCCATCTATGTAGCTAGAAATCTAGATAAACTATTTACCAGTATAAACTCTGTGTATGGCAATTCCATTAATTAGTATTAAAAATATTACCGCTGTAAAACCTTGTGAAGATTTAGGACAAAGTCACGCTTCTCATTGATATTAATAGTTTCATCAGTTTATACTAAGCACAGGAGGGCAATATGGAATTAAATTAAGATATTCATTTAAATATTTGTAGGACTACAATCTTTGAAGAAGCTTTTGAAAATATAACTGAAACTTAGCTGATTGGGTAACAGCATGCTGTTTTCAAAGAAAAGTTAATAATTCCATAGACCACTGGAAGAGATATTAAATTATGTGCTTCACAGTCATCATTGTTTATTTCCCACTGAATTTCACCATCTCACTGACTGCTCCTTTTCAGGGACACATAATACAGACTTTCTAGCATGTGCCCAATTTTGGTAAATTTCAGCCTAAAAACAACTCTTAAAGAAAAAGCTGTGATTGTGAAGAGCAGAAAAATTAAATGAAAAATGAAGAGTTAAGACACTAATTGCAGTTTATTTTTTTAACATTTAGTTTGGCAGTTCTCATTATCTTTTATTGTACAGTGTCTGAGGTCAATTAGGATTCGGTTGATCTTGGAGTCAGTTGACAATGCTGTTTATAATTAGATAGAGGAAAGGGAAAAGGTTGATGTTTTCTCTCTCTTCCTCATTAGGGCTGGCTGACTGAGCCAATTTTATTGCTATCTTAAAGGCAGTTAAAAAGGTCATGTGACTGTTTCCTAAATGAATTGTTTTACAAAATACTGTTGTCTTTGTAAGGATACTCCATCATTAGGATGGGTAAATGGTTGTTATTAAAATTTTAAAGTATTCAATTCATCACTCTGATAGACAAAGAAAAGCATGTGAATTATTTTACCTTTCACACTGTAACCTAGAGACTAAGGATTCAAATTTTAAACCACTGTCTGCAGTTTTGCAGAACCTGAACTAAAGGGGTCACAGAATCAACCCCGAATTTATTCTCAAATTTTAATCTTTAATAGCTACTAAACAGCACTTTCTATGAAGTAATACAATTGATATGAATATTTTAAAACCAAACCTTTAAAATACTTGCCTTTGTGTTGCTTGATGGTTTGTTTAATAAACATTCATGGTAGAATAAAAGTACTGAATATACTTTACAACATTCTAAGAAAAACAAGTTAGCAGTAGAATCAATGTATATTTTAACAGCCTTGAAACTAATTTTTAACATTGGCTGTGCCTACTGCAGTTATATAATGTAAGTAATCCTAATTCATTAATATCTTTGTTATTTTAGACATAATTCTTCTGTTAATATTGCAATATTTGTTTCATGTTTAGTGCAGCACTGACTCCACTATCACTAAATTAAAGGTGAAGGGGATATTAGTTTTCAGAACGTTTAGTACAATGATTTAATAATGTTTTTACTTTGATAATACATTTTTGATAATAAGTAATGCATATATATTTCTAGAATGGAATATGCATTGTAACATACATTATAATCATACTAATAAAAGATAGAAGATAGCAAACCTCTAGTTAAGTAATTTGAAATGAATGTAAACTGACATTTGAGAGCTCTTGGTAGAAAAAAGAAAAAAAAGCAACAAAAGATAAAAGAAAGAAGAAACTGTAAATGAAACATGAGAGGGAAAGTCCCAACAGTTCTAATTAAAGATATTTTAACGTTAGAACTGCAGCATCCACCCACATGTCATTCTTGCATGACATGTAACAGAAGATCACCAGTTCTGTCTTCCTTGTACAAAATATTTTTTCCTATAATTGTTTATCAATAACAGCAAAAGTGAGAGTGTTTGCATAATCGTATTCATAAATTGTACAGAAAAGCAGTAATTATAGTAAATCTGCCTGGCACCACAAAGTGATTGTTAAAGTAACTTTCAAGGAATGCTGCCAGCCATGTATTAGCCAATATTATTGTCTACATTGGTTTCCTTCATCAAGTGGGAGATAAAGGAGCAGCCTGGAGAAGGTGACTAGCTCATTGCACATGTAAAAAAAGTAAAATGCATGTTTCCTTTATTTCACTCGGAGGACAGAAGTGAAAACAAAAAGCCAAGCATATTCATGACAGTGGCAGATGGTGCCAACCTTGCACAGCTATTTTCTTTGATTATTGGCTACTTATACTTTTAAAAATGAGAGACAAAGCCAGAAAGCTGTGGTTCTAGAAGAAGATAATGAAATCACACTGACATAGGTCACTGGCCTGAATATAATCCAAATTTGTTTTAGATTTCTATCGAATTTTCCCAGATTTCTCCTTCTACTTTGTATTTTCTCTAGAAAACTGCCTGAACTGAATACAGAGCCCATTATATTCACACAATATTAGGCAGGGTTTGTGATCAGGTGGAATAAAATTGCCTGTGGATTTTTAGAAAATATTTAATTATTATAGTCTTTAAGAACTGTCTTTTTCTGTTCAAAGAATAATATTAACTCACACTAGTCAGTATTTTATTAATTTAATCACTGTTAAACACTGAATGTGGATTTTGAATTGTGAATATCCAGTTCTAAAAACTACATTTACTGTGCTGAATCATATGATACAACTTAGAAAAAAATTAATGCTGGACTCAGAATGGAGGCATTTTTCAAAGTGTCTAAGTAAACATCAGGAGGTTTTTGAGTACTTTTATTTCTTTTCTTTTCTTTAATGCTCAGAAGATTCTGTATAGTATGGTCACACTCAGATGCATGTTCAATGAAAAAAAAAGCTACAGCCAAGTTAGAATGAAAGAGAAAGGAGAGTCTACCAAGGCCCCATTTATGATTATTGATTGTAAAACCCTTTTGAGCAAGAAGGTCCAAAGGGGAAATGAACATCCTTTCCCGCGAGTGAATGGATCACACTGCTTCTACAAAGGATCTAGAAAATGAATAGGAGAGTTTAGGGCCCAAACACTGAGACCAAATAAGGCTTATCCTACACAGGAATGTGACCAGTCATGCTCCTCTTAAAGAGAAGATTTCTTCTGCCAGCAGTAGAAGAAAAGTCAAGCAAACATGAATAGATGCTGAGCTCAGAGGGAGCCCCCACTAACAAAGAAAGAAGTACGACTGTTGTTTCCAGAGCAGAAAGAACATGATATACAAATTAGGTTAGTCTAATAATGAGGGCTGAAGCGATTTTTATTGCCATGTAGAGCCACTGGGATTTGTAATTCTTGTGTCTGGAGCAGTGCTTTACTGCTTACCACCCATAAACCTGTATGCTCATGCTGATGTGACTGTGTTGCAAACATCAGGTCACAGAACCTATGATCCTTTAATGTTTGTTTCAAATAACTATTTCAAAATTGGAAAAGTCCCTGAGATGTTTGTGTTTTAGTCTTAACCAGTTGCTGGTTTTGTTCATATGAATGAAACATATAAGGTTTTGTAAGTGATATGGTTTCTTGATAAGTGGTAAGCTTATACCATGCCTTGCATCATCTTCTAAAAGATAGCTCTATTGTAACAATTCCAGCTTTAATAATTCCAATACCTCTTACTCTAAGAAATACAGCAATGAACTTTTAAGATATGACAAAGATCCTTGTGCTAGTCCCCTTCCTCAAAGTTTCTTTGAAATGCCTCTAATAGATCCTCAGCATACCAAAAAAATGTAATCAGGGTTTCAGTTTCATATTCTGGGAGTGTGCTGTGCTCTAATTTAGCATTGTGTCCCTTTTTCCTCAACTGTTATCACTCCCAGTTATGGGCAGTGGCACCTTCCCAAAGCAGGAGCATATAGGGGGTAATTTTGTTCAAGTTGCCCTTGCTATCCTACTACTGCAGCCTTGTCTGTAGGTGCTTGCTGGTCTTTGATGGCGCGGCAGAGAGTGTGGGAATGAATCCTCTTTGCTTTGCAGCCTTAGATGTAATAAAGGAACACAGGTAGTGCTGATTCCTGGAGAACCAGAAAAGGTTAGCAGTATGCATTCACTGTGGGGTTTTGCTGTTGTTTAACATCACTGTAGTCTATTTTAGACAATACTATTGAAAACAGATGCATTCATTTTGAAAATTAATATCCTGCACTGAACAAATAGAGGCATGTGTGCAAAGGTAGAGTACAGCAGAATTACCAGAAAGCCTTGACATCAAATCTGCCAGTCTTCCCATCCCAAACCTATACAACATGTGCTTGACTGAGATGGAAAAGCAAGATAGGTGACAGCCCAGACACACAGAAACACAAATACATGTTTTAAAAGCAAGCACACATGTAAACCTTAAAACTATCAGGAACCTGGTGCATTTTTCTGCAGTTTCTCTAAGTTAGTAATTTCATTCCTGCCTGTTTTGGTTGATTTGCTTGTGCTATATATTTTTTTATCTTGATCTTGTCCCTCTCTTTTCCTACGTGATTGTACAAAGGCCAGCAAAGTGAGACAAAGGAAGCTTTTAAAACATATTTTATATATAGGGTTAGGCCGGGATTATAACACATTCTTCCGGAGCAAAATCATCAAATAGCTGACCTTCAGCTATTAAATTTAAAAGGGATGCAATATCCACTGAGCTACTTAAAACTGAAAATTTAAAATATCGGAGGGAAATAATAATTATTAAATAATAATTATTAAATATTACTGAAGACTTGCAGAGGACACATTCTGTAACAGAAGGAATTACTTTTGAGTTCTGCTGATGAAAAGAGAAGTAGATTTAGAATCATTTGTATTGAAGAGGGTGAGATAGAAAGCATGATGATCCACAATCCCTAAATAGTGAGGTAGTGAAAATAGATATATGCACTGCATATTCATATGTATCTGAATATCTATATTCTATATATAGAATATATTCAGTGAATATATTATATACTCACTATCTAAAGTAATTGAAGAACAATTACTTTATATTAGACAGCACAAGATGAAGTACATTTGCTGGGCCTGCAATTATATTTTTGAGGCCCCCAAGTTCTTGCTAACTTGCGTAAGTAAAAAATATGCAAACTTTGACTCTGAATTTTCCATGACCTCTGGTTAATGTCAACTTTATGGTAATTACCAGTGTCTTTGGATAGCAAACATATGCAGTCTATCTGCTCGAATCACACTAGTCATGAGTACATAGTACTGGATGTTGGGTAAACAGTCCACAGTCCGTAACACTGATAATGTCCATAATATTGCTGCTAAAACTAATAAGCCTCATCTGAAGAGCCGTTTTTTTCTTTTCAAACAATATAGTGGATCTAGGCAAAAAATAAAAATTAACAGAAGCTTTTATGTGTTAAAACCAGAGCCAGTTGGCTGCCTTGGTTAGGGTGACAAAATGCCAGCAAACCTAAAATCTTCATTCGCTTTGAAGACCTCATGCTGAATGAGAAGCTGTTGTTGAGATAAAGATATTCTTTGCAAGTATATTCATTTTCTTCTTTCTGGACTCACAAGAGAACAGAAAATTTAAGCAATAAATTATGCCTGTCCCTTTGAGATTAGAAAAGCTCAGAATGTAAACACTTTGAAGAAGTTGATCAAAATGAAGCATCCAAGCTATGAAACTGTAGAGGCATTTGACCCTATGAAATACTGACTTCACTGAAAACTACACTGGGTATTTCCTATTGCAGACAGTAATATGATATTTCTTTATATTGAGCTCTCTGCTATTCAAGAGGTTGCTCTGCAAAGTGGTTGATGAGGCTGTCGCTTGTAGCCCTTGATGGATAGCTAATGTAAAACTCACAAAGTATTTCTCAACGTGCCCTCCAAGCCGTTTTTGCTGAATATGGATGTTCAGAAGTTCAAATCTAGCCAGCACAGAAAGAGATGTCTTTATTATGCACAACTGTGTCCCTGGGTCAGAATAAAAGGAATAAGTGATTGTTCTTGGTAACTTGGTATGTAAAAGTATTGCCAAAATTATATATTGTTGCCTGTATGTGTTAACTATAGTTCTCTCTGTAAATAGAGCTGTACTTTTTCTGCAACAGGAATTTATTCTAATACTTTTATACTTTTCTTTCCTTAGCGGTATAATAACTACTGTGCCATATATATAGAAATTACTCCCAAGAATGTAACAAGCAGGATTCACACATTTAAATGATTTTTTTTTTAAAGCTGAACTGTTTCCAAATTCTTCTATCCAAGCATCACTTAAGAAACTGTTTGTTCAGTTCAGTTTCATCTCTGCAGCTGCCAAACCACTTCAGTTCTGCCAGCTCTGCTCTCTGATTGCAAAATAAAGGGTGGTCACTTCACAGTGTATGCAAGAAATATTGTAATTTTGTGAAAATTATGACATTTAAGAAAATTCTTTCAATAGTAAATTTTTAGGCTATACTGCTGCTTGCCTATTTAGCAAAAAGCAAAAAGAATCTTTTACATTCACTTCTCCATGCTTCCCTATAACATTAGTGAAAATAGTGTACCGGGTTTGCATTTTCTAAGACTGAACTTTGCTGCAGCTTACATTCAAAAATATTTTTGTAGTATAATAGCCTGTCAAAACAAATCTGTTTTCCTCATTTTTTTGTGTGTGTGCAGAAGGGTCCTTTTTGTCCATCTCTAAAGATAACAATAGGACAACAGTAATTGCACAAAGTAGCAAAGCCGTTCTTCTTTTCTTTTTTGTTTCCTTTTTTTTTCTCCTTAAAATCAGAAGATGTGTGAAAAAATGCATCAAGTAAGCTCTTATTGTATGAAAAATGTTGCTACACAAATGCAGTAACTATTTTCATAGCTCATGTCTGAAGATCAGAGTCTCCTGTGTCCATACTCTGAACAGAAACACAAAGACATAGAACACAGGAAACTGCACCTGTTTCATGGAGAGGGAATGCAGATAAGCACCTGGCTGTAATACTTTGACACATCCATTTTTTTAGATTTTCAGAAAAGTAATCTCAATAGTTTAGTAGTCTCTAAATAAAAGGTCCCGACTTGATGTAAAGTAAAATATATAAATATATCATATTGCTTTTAAAACAGAATTTAAAGCAAAACAGAGAAGGGGAAAAAATGTAAGCTGCTTACTGATAATTTGCTTAAGTTCCAAGCAGTTTTCTTCTCAGGAAAATAATTTGCCTTAACTGAAGAAGAAATTAAAGTGTACTTAGAATTGAAGAAGGAATAGAATGTTTGGATTTGGTTTTTTTACAAGCTTTTCTTTCTCTTGGTAATAATAAAAAAAGATGAGTTTAAACTGTGATAGAGAAAACTTATTAGAAATAAAAAAATACAAGGATATGAATTTCTGAAATATAGAAGTAAAAAGGAAGGAACTTACTGTGATTCTTTTTAAGGAACAAATGTAAAAATGAGAAGAACTGTTACAGCATTCTGATTTTTCCTGTGGCTAGCATTTTATCTTATTCAGAGTATTGTTTCTACGAGATTATGTTCTGACCTGTATTTTGCTTGGTGGGAAAGCTCTGCTCAGAGTGACTCACTGTGGGGTGAGGAATCACTTTGATGGCTGCTTTTTGTTCACCTTGCATTATCACTGGGAAGTGCTAAAACTAACTGTAAGGCAATACCAATCATAACAGTAGTGTGTTGCACCCACTTTCTGCTTAATATGTATTGTAATTTACATTAATTCTGAATTAGAGCTAATATGAATACAAATTATAGAAATAGGGATTGCACTTTTTCACTAAGAATATTTTTGAGAGGTGCAGGTAGTTTATTTTTCTTCATATTAGCCTCATAACTAGCGCTTGGTATGTTTACAGATACTGAGAATCGGAAGAAATTCTACTGTGCCTCTTACTTGGGATATTATGTAAACATTAGCATTTGTTTGTCAAATAGTATTTTTGCATATACTTCTGCAGACCCACTGAACTGAATATATGCACAGAGATACGTCCTCTAGCAAATTGTTAACCCAGAGAAATATATCCTGTGCATCACAGCTTCATGCCAATCGCCACTTCGGTAAACACTGCCACATCATGATGACTGTTCTCCAGGAATTAGCAATGAGTTTGTTTATAATCAAGTTTATCAATATTTATAAAGTACTGTACTTAAGGGGATAATATATTGATAAAATACAGTTCTGAAATGCATTACATTTCCACATTATATTTAATGGCTAAAAATACATGGAGTGGGTGTGGAGTAATAGGGGCCATACCCCGCCCCCACAAACAGTTTCTTTATCACCCCATCTGCTACCCCAAATGCTAACTCTCAGGAACACCACTGCTTTGCAGCATGTTTTATTATTCAAGCCTTAGTGGGAGGAGAGCTGCAGAAAGAAAGTGTTAACTGTAGAGAAAGGGAGGGTCAAATCAAGACCCAGAATAAGCTATATTGCTCCACTAATGCCAGGACAGTGGCACAAACTTCCGCTGGACCTGAACTGGCTACTAAGTACCATTAGATTAGATTAAAACCTGCTAGAAAAAAAGGAACAGTGAGAAGGAGGTCTAAACACATTTGTCAAACAATTAATAAAGAGGCTAAAGGTATTTACGTAGGCAGGGAACATATGGAAGAGGAACAAGGCAGACTTTGAGAAGAAATTATTTAGCTTCATTAAAAAAAAAAAAACAACACAACAGAACAAAGATAAGGCTAGGGAAAAAAATAGAAAGTTTACACTGTTTTCCTACTGCCTTTCTATTTTTCCAAAAGGAAGCAGGAGGTTGGGGCCTGATCAGACAGAAGTCAAGCAAAGATTCCTTTTGCTTTGGATCGGGTACTTTGGAAAGAAAGAAATGCTGCTAAATAAATATCAAATACTGATGAGTGTTAATGGGGGTTTAAGAGACAAAGCGTCCAGTTTGAAGCACTTATTGGCGATGTCTACACTATCACCACTTGCCAAAAACATTTCCATCATTGTGCAATGGTTGAGATTTATAGCTGACTTCCAGCATTTTAATCTAACCCAGCTCAGAGCAGGTGAGAAGCTGGCTGAATGCAGCTCATTGAGATGATTTTGGGGATGACAGGATTGTTCAACAATGTAAGTTAAATTGAATAAGCAATTTCATTTTAAAAAATCAGTTGGAGAAAATGAAAAGGAAAAGGAGAAAACTGAGTGGGGTTTTTAATATATTCAAAATGTTAAAAATGGATTTTTGATCTTAGTGTTTTCCATTAAAAATTGGTCTATTTTTAATTAAAAAAAACCCATTAAAATGGAACAATCCTGAAACGGAGCAAAATGTTTTGGTCTAGGACAATTGAATTTGTTTAGGACAATGCAAAATTGTATCTCTTGTTATATGATTAATCTGTCAATCTGCAAATTCCATTATTTATACGGCTCTCAACTAGGTAATACACTTATAACCAAAATTACTAGCCAGTATTCTGGGTCTCACTGGCATCTAGCTATTAGAATGTGAAGCTGACCATGTGAATCATGCTTTTTTAAAAAAAACATCCCATTGATTTACAATGATTACATAAAGATCTTCCTTGACTTTAGTCAGAACAAGCAAGGTGGTTTTCGTATTTCCAGTTGCAAGCCTGACAGCATTCCCTGAACAGACACTCTATTTTTTTTGGTTGCTCATTTGCCATGGCAAGTTTGTTATTTGCCATGGTAAGTTTATTTATTTTGTTTTTTATTTCCCTTTGTTGCTGTTATTTGTTTGTTTGTTTAGTCGATTGGTTGGTTTTGGCTTTTTTTTCTTAGTTGTTTTCTCCTGTTTTTAGATGTAATATAGGAGTTTATGTTTATAGAATACACTGACCTTTGTGCTAAAATGTAGAGCATATACCATATGCATACAGCAGTATATTCAAAGGTCTGCAGGTTCACTGAAAGAAAACTAGTTCCTGACCTTACAGTAATTGTTCATCAATTTGGGAGTGTGAGGAATGAAAGCACCATACCAGAAGATGTATTTTCTTGTATGTAGTTCTGCTCCTGTAAAGGCAATGGAGAGTCAGTCTCAGATGGTGAAGAGTCAAGGTAATAGTCTGTTTCTACTGCACTCAAACAGAACTCAAGTAAAATAGATGATCTACATGTAGAAATCTCACAGGTATTAGAAAATATGGAAGGTTGTGTCTTGATAGTCAACTGAACAGTGTCCTGTTAATTTATATATGTCCCAGAGCCTTTTAAGTTTTCTGGCACTGGGTAATCAAATCCTAGTATAATCAAGTCAGTTTTCAAATTTCCAAGCCAAAAGATTCCATGCAATATACTCAGCAGTGATCCTTTATGAGGTACTATAAAAAACCAAATTCTGCTTTATCTCTGTGGCCTTTCCTCAAGAAAATTTATGCTCTCTTTCTGGTTGAAATGTGTTAGCTGACACTCTTCTTCACCAGAAAAGGCTTGGACTGAGTCATGATCAAGGATGGGATATCTTATATTGGAATGGCTGCAGTAGTTCCCTACCCACACTGCAGGAACAGTTCAGACTCTGATGTAACAGCTACAGAATTGCAAATAAGAGCTTGGCATTTGTGTAATAAACTTTAGCAGTTCAACTCCTGCTTTGCGAGAAGTGGAGCCAGCTCTGTAGTCAGGGTAGGAATCTCTAAGAGAAGCAAGAAAAAGAGGGGTGCGAAACACTGAAACTGCCTCAACTTAAACCATCCCCACTTGTAAATCAGATCCCTATGGTGTCCTGACTGTTGGGATGTATATCCAGCAGGACACTTTGGAATGAAAGATAGTGCAGTATGACACGTATTTTATTATTGCTTGGATGAATTGGGGGTGCTAGGAACAACTATTTAACTTCATACAGTGATATTTCATATGGCTAGTCTGAGATTCAAAGTGCAATGGAAAGTAAGTTTGGCACCGTAGGGAAAGAGTTTTTGTAGTTAGAAAATTAAGGCAAATAGTAGCACATTGTCTCAGAGAACAGTGGTGTGGTTTTACAGAAAAAGGAATGAATAGTACGGGTCACAGTTTTAAGTATGACACAAATGTGGTTTTTCAAAATGTCAGATTCATGCAGCAAAGACCTGAACAATGGAAGACAATGACTAGAAAGAGAAAAAGCCTCCCTGGTTACCTGGAATACTTTAGCATAACATTCCTAGCTCAGTAGGGAAGGACTGAGACTCAACAAATTGTCTGCTGTCTAATTGTCTCTTGGCTCAGCTTGGAAAATGCAAATAGAACTAGACTGCAAAAATTGGTTCAAGAAGCCCTAACAGGATATCAAGCATTAAGCAGTATACAGCAGATGGTAAATGATTTTTAAAAAGCAGTCTTCTTTAAGTTCACAATAGTCTAGGGAGTTAGAAAATGGCAGGTGGAGCAGGAACTATAACAGGTTATGAATTGTCAATAATTTCCTTTTCAGTGGCAATGAAACTGCTCTTGAAATCACCAAAAGGTTATAGAGATACACTGTAACTGGATGACAAATACCTCAAGCGACAACTGACACAAAGATGTAACAACTACAAGAACTGCAGAGTAAGAACGTAATATTCTGAATTAACATTTACAAGCTAATACAGAATTATTCTGCTCAGTCCCAAAAATCTTGGATATAGATGCATTTAAAGAATGCACAAAACAAACACAGGCTATAAATCAAGAGAATTTAGTAGGTAAATACTTACCATTAAATACAGAGCATTATCATCGAAATCACCAGTGTCCTTCATTAGTGTATAAAGGACAAAAACTATGCCCTAAGATACTTGTAGTTTACAATCAAAATAGATGCTGCAGCATGGAAATAAACAGTGTGTGTGATAGGAGGCTGCATATGAAAAGTGCATAGTGATGCAGAGGGCATGATGTGTACACAAACAGTTCTGTGTTTTTATCTGCACTGGATGAATATTTTATTTACCTCTGCTGACTTCTTCACTCTCCAGTAGAATACTAAGGAAAGTAGAGGCATGACTCTCACTAGCACACTAGTTGTGAAAATAAACAATTCCTCATAGCAAATAATAACTTTTAAAACATTTTCCTGTCCCCTTATCCTCTAATTGTGGCAGGCAACAGACTATGTCCCCTATGCTTCAAGTCAGGCAACCTGTCTTTAGTAGAATGGACATACTGACAGCAGAACATCAAAAAAAAAAAAAAAGTGAAAGGACTGTTGTCAAGCTGATAAAAAAATGAATGCAGGATGTTGTACAGTTTCAAGGAAATGTAAAAGAAAATTAGAATGCAATTATCTCAGGTAGTCTGCATTTAGATAGCCTGAAACAGTGGTACCAAGACAGATGTGAATTTTCCAACTCATCTTAATGGAGCACTAACTGCAAAATATAATTATGACCACTTTAACACTGATAGTGTTAACTGTTCCATTCCTGAATCATTTACCAGATACAATCATTGCAGCACCACTTCATTACTGTTGAACTTACTTGATATGTGCAAATGTTTCATTCCTCTTAAATGATTACTCAGAAAAATACTGCTGGAGCCCACAGAATGTCTAAAAGCAGAAAGGCACAAGGAACAATTTCAGAATCAAACAAAAAATTGCTGCTTTCAGATGTCATTTCTAGACTTTTTAAAGCTCATTGATCTCTGATATCTGCTTATCATGATATTGTTTTTCCACTGCTACAGAAGTCTGATAGCTTCAGACTTCCCTTCCCCCTTCAGAATTTCTTATAAGGAGTTGTTTAAATATTGATGGCAAAGCCTGCCAGTTAGAAATCAATTTGGGATGTTAAAAAAAAGTCAAGCAAAACTGGACTGCTGATAAGGAATAATTTCACTAACCTCTAGCCTAGAGGAACAATCCTGTGAAGAGATCACAGCCACAGAAAGCTGAGACTCTCAGAGGGCTATTAGCTTTTCAGAATGGATACGTCTGGGAAAATGAGAGTTATATAGTAATAGACAAAAATTAAATTCCCTCACCTCATCTCCTAAAATTATGATAGAATGTGTCAAAACCATTAAAGTCTTCTTGCCCAGTTAACTCACGTACAAGAGACAGCTTATTCTTTCTCTTTATCTTACAGGAAGCTGTTTGCCTTTCTCTCTTAGTAGGTGCCAGAGTCCAAAGATACAGGATTTTTAATCTTCATTTAAAATAACTGATAATTTGGGCAAAATTTTTGTAAGTCAAAAGAACCTGTACTGCAGCAACCTGAACATGGCACATAAAAAGGAAAAGCAGTAGTTATTTGGAGCATTGGAAGAAATCCTACTTGTGTTTTCATGCTGATAACAACTCACAGAGAAAGAGATGTTTCTCTTTAGGAAGCAAAGTCTCTCCTGTCCAAAGGACTTGGCAGGGAATAGGTGACAGGCCATGTTACTGAAGAGAAAATTTTAGGTAATTCCTCTTTTGAGTCAGTAGTTTTCTGTCCTTTCCACAATATGGTGACATCCTGAAAGACCACTTGGTGGGCTCCCTTAAAGACCACTTTTGTATACGGCTGTGTATACATGTGTATGTGTATATATGTGTATATGTGTGTATTTATACACACACGTAAGTACGAGCAAACGTGTATTTGTTAGAGATGCCTTGACTCCCCAAAAATTGCAGAAGAAAACTGAGGTGCTTGAATTTAGTGGGTGGAAAGTGGCTTAGAAATAGGACAGTTTACCAAATTATGGTGGTCCCATCCCACAGAATGTTGTCCTTTCTTTGCAAGCTGTATAAATTCAGCCTTCAGCTACATTTCCAACTTCGATTCCTTGTCACATTTCTCGTTTCTGTCTCTCTGCTCAGCCAATGACAGCAGTGCCAATCCTCCAGTTGTTAAATCTATCTGAAAGCTTCCCCCCTCCTACTTTATATCACCCTCAAAGTGATTTTTGCAGTCTCTCCTCCAGAAAGAGTGAATTTGAACACAAAGACAGAATATTTGAGCCAACGAGAGAAGTAAAAAGAGAATCCTTCAAGTCTTTTCTTTAACTCATGTTATCCTATGCACATTACAGGAAGGAGAATGTCCCTTTAAATAGTTTGGGAGCCCTCTAGTGATTCTTCCTCTCTTTCACTTGAAGAAATAATGAGATCCTCCCCCCTACCAGTACAGGTAGGGTGGAGAGGCCTTTCTACACACATGATGGACCCAGTGTTTGCCACCCCATGAAGCCACTGTTAGTTCTGCACATCCTTAACAGGACACAGAAAACCCAAATAAAATGCTTTCCTTTCCTCAGTCACCCCTGTTTGTCCATTTTATTCATCATTTAAATTCTTGTTTTGTAAAGTTGGAATCTCTGGAAGATCAGAGACTTAAATCTTGGCAGCATTTTGTCTTGGTTTGCAAAGGACCTTCAGGGCAGAACCCCACGTACATGTGTGCTAGTGTGTGCTGCAAACCCTTCCTTCTGAGCTGTCAAGAATTAGAGTGTAAATCCTGAGCCTTCAGATTATGGTGAGAGCTGAACCTTTTGCTATTCTGCCATTACAAACCATAAGCTCTTATAAAATATATTTTTAGGAGTCCTATTGAATCGCACAGTATGTAGCATAATGTAATCAATACAAGAAGCTGCATATAAATAATCTGTTTGGATTCTCACACATTTTAAGATGAGAGAGGGCACCATTCCCAGCAGTACTCCCCCCCTCCCTCAGAGTTCACACCTTTTATGGGGGAAAATGATTGTAAAGTATTCATTTAAGCCAATAACCAAAGCTTATGTTATTCATTTCTCAGTGATATACATAGTGCTCTTTTTGTATACTATTAACTGTGGACATATGTTTTTCATTTGACTATGTTACTTACACACACAATTCTTTTAAAAAATATGTAAAATATAACAGCTGCTGTAAAAAAAAATATTTTTAGATCTCTGAAGTGCCTAACGAGCTGCAGTGCACAACAAAAATGGTTAGGTCTTTGTAACTTGCCCATTGTAAAATACCATGGAAGAGTTTAATCTGTTTGGTCATCTCCCTGGAAGGGGGCAAATTGACACATTTCTAATATGACAATGTTCTTCTGTGGGGTGTATTCCTTGGCTGTAACAGCAAGGTCTTGATCATTCACTGCATCAAAGCAATGATACAAACAACGGATCAGCCAACTTCTAAAACAGCAGTATAAAGGCAATTGTAAAGACACCAACTGTATCATCTGAGCTCTGCTTTGACATTGCTGTTTTCTGACGGCATAAATATACCTATTTCCTGCCAGTGTAAGTGAGAGATTAAGGGGTAAATATAGAAAACCTAAAGTTTGCTTTGGATTAGAACTTTTTTCTTTATGAATTATTGAATAAATCAAATATCCTTGGTTCTTATCCCAACAGAGTGTGATGATTGCTAGCTTGAAAAAATGTAGCAAGAGCAAACGTTGGCAAGAATGAAGCATTATAATGTGATGTCTACAGAGATTTAGAGATAGGGAGGATTGTCAGTTACAGGCAATGCTATCAATATTGGTAGAAGATATTTAAACTGTAATTCTACCTAGATTAAGGTACTTAAAAAGGATGTTTGTGGATTGAAAACAATCAATGCCAGCCTCTTTTAAGGGAATAATTGCACCACTGGTTAATACATAGATGCAGATTATTCCATTGCGACACATTTGACTGCTACCATGTGAGGGAATGGCAAGTATGGAGAAGTGCCAAAACTGAATGTCTTCTTCCTTCTCTTCCAGTTGATAAGACAGGAGAACTAAGATGCTTTTTTTGAAATCAATCATGTGGTATCTGGAGAATGGAATGAGAAAACAAAATCTTTTTTATGAGGATCCCAGTCATACAGCGGCAAAGAACATACTGGGGAGGAGTCTGCTCTCAGAAGAGCTCTGACATTCCCAGCAGCAGCTGCAGAAGCATTCTGCAAATTTTCTGCTGCAATTTGATGGGGAGCCATGGTCTTTACTTGCACCAGGCCCTGCCCTGCCAGGTTCTGCTAAAACACCTTGCATCACCCAAGTTAAATGTCTAGACAGTGTTTCTCATTTCTTCGTTTCTCCTACATTTTTTGCTGCTTTAGTCTTGATGTTTCCAAAGTGTTAAGTCAAATGTATTCAAAGAATTCTGGGTGTTCAAAGCTGTGTAGACAATGTCACTGAGGCACTTCTATTCTGCTTCAAAAGTGTCCAGGGTGTACAAAGTTGCTGACACAATGTTCTTGAATCACTTCCAGAAGTTGCAGTAGTGGTATCCATCTGGCTTTCCAATGATTTTCAAAGTGCTGGTTTTACAGCAACAATTTTACAGCATTAACTTTAACATTTTTGATTTTAAGCTTATTCCAAAGCTTTTTCTTAGTTTGATGTGAATGCCAAATTTTCCATAGGTAGTTAACTTGACATTTGTATCTTCCTCCCACAGACTGATTCTGATGTTGCCCTAGAAGTGGTGCAATCAATCACTTTTAATTTTTAGACTGGGTTTATGCCTAGGGATACATATTGATCATATTGAGAATATTTATTGAGAATATTTATCTGTGTACATATTGAGAATATTTATCTGAAAAAATGGGTCACTCTTTTGTCATTTTTCATACTGCTTTTTTCAATAGTAGTAGCAGTCTTTACAGTCTTCCTCAAAATAAGCTCTGATGCCTCTGGGATAATAATTATACTCTTTTGTATCTGAGAATTTATATGCTCCATGTCTTCATAAAAGTTGTCTCTTATTTTAGCTATTTAAGCAGCATTTGGTCAATAACAGTGGTTACATAGAATTTCTTGCAAAGTGTCAATCATGCTGTACAGTCATTTTTGCCATTGGGCAATCTAGTTATTTGATCATTGGAGATGTAACAGTGGTTTCACTGTCAGGTTCTCCATTATTTCATCAGGAACTACAGGTGTACAGTACAGATAGCTAATCCAAGTTTCCTTGAAAATGCTATCCTCTTAAAAATTTCACTTAGTGTTATTATGTTAATTTCATACCTGGAGACTGTATAATCAGGGCAGTTCTTCACATTGGATGATTCAGTGGATGTCAGTAAGTGTCTGTACTGCTGTGTTCAAAGATGTAGGTTTAAAGGACCGAAAATAAAGGGAAGGCAGGTTCCTCAGGGAATGTCTGCACTCTGCAATTAAATGCAGTACAGATAGCCCCAAACTAGTGCTGACCAGCCTACAAACTGACCAGCTGCATTGGCATGATTTTACACTTCAGTAAAATCTTTGACTCCCAGTAGTAAGCCCTGGCTGTATCTCAGTGCCATGGTGATGCGGATAAATTGCTTTGCTTCCAGAGCAGGATCTGCTGTGCTCTGTTGTGTGGGAGTCACTGAACTCTAGTATGGCTTCTAGCTGATGGAAAGTCATCTGTGATCCTGAATTTTGTGTGAGCAGATTTTGCAATTGCAACTGCTCTTGAATCTGTACCTGCAGCTTTGTTGGGTTTTTTGTCATCCTAGAAGCCTGAAAGAATGGTAGATCAACTTGATTTCAACACCAAACACATGTTCTAGCAGTATCATTCAACCAGATTCCCTTACAAGATAGAGACGAAGAAGGGAAAGCTGGCTATATTTGAGCTTGAGAAAGAGCATCATTTCTAAGGGAGTTTTTAAATTTCTCAGTGATTAAAAAGAAAGCCTGGGAAGATCTGACTAGCAAGGGTAAAGTTTGATTCATTATAGTTCAAATGAATGATTTTATTACTTCCTATTTCTGTAACTTTCCTTCTTTCTTTTCTTCCAATACCATAGAATCACAGAATGGTTTGGATTTGGGTTGGAAGGGACCTTATAGATTATCTAGTTTCAATGTATCTTACAGAAGAGCACATGACCTGTCTGCTGGATTTCCTTAGTAGGTAGATATGTGAAAATTTGTGAATCTCAGTCAGTTTTCCCCCACCTTTTAAAACCTCTGAAAGTTACAGTAATGCCCAAACCCACAAGCCCACAATACTTTCACTTTTGAACTGATATACTCTAAGAAGAATGGATGTTGTGTCAATTTGTATGATTCATTTTAAAGTAAGGTCCTGATACATCACTGAGGTTTGGAGATGACCTTAGTGTGAAAAGTAATACATTTTAGCCCTGTGAACCAGAGTATTAGACCTGTACCAAGTGATCAGCTCTGTCAATTTTAACGTGTAAAGCCACAAATTTGCTGCTCGTTTCCTTACTTAAGCTATTGCAGTTGTGGTCCCCTGAGAACATCATATCTGGAAATTTTCTTAATGGGTTTGGTGGCTGGCAAGGTACTTTACACCTCTGACATTTGATTTCTTCACATGCTGCTTGAGCTATGACTCTGTGCATTTGGTTGCCTACGTATTGAAAGGGGGTTTTTTATCCCCACATCTTTGCACATCACTGATGTGCAAGGTTGAGCAGTAAAAGTAGGCTACTGTGTGGGGCTTTGCATTTGGTACGTCAGTTATTTAATAGTTTATCCTTAAAACTACCGAGGGCACTTAGAGATTTAGGCAAGCACTTTTATATCACACAGCAGCAAGTTCCCATTTCACTCATAATCAGAAACATCATCCTGGTCAGCACTGTGTTTACTACATGTTACTATTTTACAACTAATCTGTGAAGATGACAACAATTAAAACAATGAAAGTTCAATCCAATGCACTGATCTGTGCTTTTTGTCTCTTGGTCTTTTCTGAAAAACTTCCAGTCCTGTTTATATACAGCAAAGATTTCTTCAGAACTGCTCTTTCTGAAACAGGTCTGGCTGATGCAAATGTTAGGAAAAGACCACGAGAGAAGACAAAGAAACTTTAAATGAATTATCTCATTTTTCAGCAGAGAGCATATTAAAGCTATGCATTGCCAAAATTAGCCAATATTACCAGACACAGGTCTTTACAAATGCTTTGATAATATGCTTCCCTCTCACATGCCAGCTACATTAGAAACAATCAAATACATTTTTAGTAGCTACTTCAGAATTTTTTAATCTTTTTCTGCTAGCAGAATCACTTTTTTATGGGCTCTGATTTTGACAGATTTATATAAACGGAACTGGCTGGCATTGACTTACTTTCTGTATTAATTACACTGACATTCTCTTTTTCTAGCTGAATAGATAAATAACATAACCAAGAGGTTTCTTGATGAACAATTGAGACATCAGAAGAATATGGTCAACTTCCTTTTTCAGCCACGGACTAACCAAACTTCATTACTGAAGGAAAGATATGTTGCTGAAAGATAAAGTTTATGAACCATATTAAAATTTTCTCCTCAAATATTTTGTGCATGTTTTAACGTTGAACTTATTTATGGTAGACTGAGGTCAAATGCAGCACAAATTCTTCAGGCTTTATACAAAGCAGAACAATGGCCTGAGCACAGCTCTGAGTCTGATTTACTCGGCAGTGCCTTGCTTGGTCTCGGCAGAACATTGGCAAGGTCCTACGGCCTTTGGCTCTGACCTGACTCCTGGTTTGTTGTGGAATACAACTATGCACATGATGCCTTTTCTAGATGATGAGGAGAACAAATTCTGTTTCTGGTCCTATTCTCCTGTGCAATGGTGTTAGTATCATTCCTCACTGCTGGTAGTCTTTTCCTTTCTTACTCCGCTTCAAAATGTCTTTACTGAAAACTTATCCAAAGAGAAAGGTCATATAGCAACTGTCCAAGATACTTACCACAAACACAGTGCAGAAAGACTCTTCCAAGTCCTGTCCAACTGAGTGGGGAAAAGGCTTGCTCTCATTTGTACTGACTGTCATGAATACCTGAGAATTGTTAAAGCACAGCATAAGCCAGTATTTTTTTAGTTCCATCTCCTGCTGGTGGTGAAAAAAATACGTGCATTTTGTGTACATGTGTAACCTCTGTCCCAAGGCTGCTTTTAGAGTTTTTGCCCTGTTAAAATACTGCAACACATTTCTTTCATGAAAATCAGGCCTATTTTGAACAACTTCTCATGCAGTACTGATTCATTTGTACTAGATCACTCATTAAAGTTTGAATGATGAATTTGCATTCCTCCACCTTTTTCTCCATACATTGATGCATTGTAATCAGTGTGAAAGTTCAGCCAGTCACGTGAAACCCAAAATTTGCAAGATTTCAAGTCTTCATTAAAAAGCAGAATTTAAATAATTTTAGCTGCCAGACATGTCTGATTACTTTATTCCAAATATTCATACTCTACCGTAAATATATAGATTTTCACATTTTTTAATAAGTGAATGAAAATACCTTTTGGGGAATAAAGTGATATGTTTTAAAGGCATTTGTTTACTTTTTCTGTAAGCTCCTGAGATGGCTAACATACTAGTTGTTAATCACACCATCTGTTCGAGCACTGTTTGACTAAATGAATCAATTCATACTTTTTCTTCTTAAAGCAGTTTTTTACAGAACAATATGTTTGTGTCTATTACCCCATCATTTGGCAATGTGATATGAGATATTTTAATTTTCCTATTTATTGTGCAAGGATTTTCAATCTCCAAATATTTTTTTTAAATATGCATACAGCACAGAAAAGCTGTGTCTATTGATTTCTGTAGCATTGCAAACAGTGGAAAAATCTGTTCCATTCTGCTGTCAAATTTCAACCATCTGATTATATTTAAATGAGTTATTTCAACATGTTTCATTTAAATGACCGTCAGTCCAGCGATTCCTCCTGCGTACCGAAGATGGCAGTGATGCACAACCTACCCACCCTCGAGGAGCTCACTCACATTTTGGATACTGGTTCCAGGAATCAGCAAATTGGGGGGAAATATTCTGCAAATGGGAATGGCAACCTTTTGTGGTCTTCTGTGTCTCAGTTGTCTCTGATCAGCTTACATTCACAGCATTCCAATCGAAATTCCAGCTAAATATGGAAACTGGAGCTTGAAATAAATATAAACCCGAGCTTAGAAAGACTGTAACCAAGCTGTTTTCAAATTTGTGTTCATATGCACTTCCTAGTTCCAACTGAAAGAAAATATCATCAGTTTCTGTGCATCAAATCTTGGTGATTCCTGAAACGCCATATGAAAGGCTTTGAGTGCCTGTGGGTCATTTCTAACTCCTCTGGAGCTTCGCACAAATATGCTGGGATACGTTCCTGGTTCTTAGTTTACCTTAAACTAATGTTTTGTAGATTCAGAGAAGGAATGCTGAGCTGAGCACCAGGGAGAATCTGACAATTAATAAAATAGTTTCTTGAATAAAAATAATGATTGTAGCCACATAGGTAGTATGAAAAAATAGAATGAAAATAAGTAACAAACTAATTTCAGTATAATATAACAAATAATCCTGAAGCAAAAATGACTGAATGACTTCCTAATATAATGTACTAAACATACCTTGATACTGCAGTGGAATCAGAGTGAACAATTGTCCCTAAAAGCTATGTCCTGTTTACTTGGTCATTCAAGAAACAGTAAGTAATTTTCCTCGCTGTTATGGTACCAGTGTCCAGAGGATTTGTTTTTCACAAAAGGTAACTGTGCTCTCAGTTAATATATAGTTAATAACTATATATTAAAGGTAAAAATTGTTCAAAAATTTTTTGTCGTTCATATTCTCTTTTCCAACCTAAGTCTGATTTGTGTAAATGCATGTATAGTTGGGTTACCTGGCCAGACTAGTTTCTGAAGAATTGCATGCTAGAATAGAAAAGCATTTACTAATGAAGAATGATGCCAAGATGGTCTTAATAGAGTCTTCATCCACCCTTGGTTTGTCTGGTTTTCTTTATTGACCATTTGGGGGTTTTTTTGTTAATAACAGAGAATGAAAATAAAAGGGTGAATGTGTCTGTGAATGATGTATCAAAATTTATATTATAATCAGTAATTATAAATTATAATCAGCATTGTGTTGTGCCAGTGGAACACTGTTGTCATTCTGGATCATAAATAGAGCAGAAGTCAGTAATGCAGGCATCAAACCGGTGTATATACTGAGGAGCAGGTTCATGGCCTTGAACTGGCACTAAATGTGAACTGCAAGCCAGTGAAGGGTATGCAATAATACGTGTATTGTTTTCTCAGGTGTCCTGGTAAGGCAATAAGCTGCTGAATTATTTTATAGGAGGTGGAGATTTTGTATTTCATTTTAATTACTAGTTAACATTAGTCTGCTTTGAATGTGTTGCATGAATCGTTGTGAGGTGACTCCTCTGAGAAAATGGATTTTTTCATAAGAAGACATAAGAAGACATTCTTTCACCCTTCAAACTTTTTTTCAAATCTAAATATTTAGCACTTAGCAAATATGATCCACTGTGTTGCTTTGAACAACAAAGCTTATTTGACAATGGAGGGGCCCATCCTTTCAGGGAGAGGCCACACAGCTTCACTTAGGTCGTAGTGAAGTTTCATTTTGAACCAACCACTGTTCATTCCAGTCTTGGCAGTATTAATGTATAATGGCATTTATTTCATGTCATTGATTTATTCTGCTGGAGACATGTTACTCTCATGTTACTGGCAATGAAGGTGTTTCATGTCTTCCCCATTCCTCATGGCTCATCTATAAAAGTAGAGAAAGGAAGGAGGAAGGGAGAGAAGAGGAAGGATGGCCGTACACTTTGTAGGTCTCTGGGGAATGCAGGCAGCTGTCATGGTTCACTTGTGCTCTTGAGGTCACCAATACCTTATCGAGTGTATGAAAGTCAGCACAGAGGGCAATACAGAGACTGAAGTTCAGGTTCCAGTTTTAAAGCATTACTGGGAATATCTCCCTTGAATCCTGATCCTTCTCCTTCAGAGATACATGTAAGCTACATCCAAGTATTTTAATTGGTCTGTGTTATATTTTACTTATCTGATTATCAAAACCTTGATTTTTGATTTTGCAAGAAATTTTTCAAAACTATGTGTCCTCTCCATTTAAGGGGTTATGACTTTTTACAATATACTTTTAAATGTGGGTGTAAGGTAAAATTAGTAAGTAATTTGTCACATCAGATCTCATCAGATCACTGAGAAGCTCATCCTGAGCTACAGCATCAGGATGAAACTGCTCCTACACTGCTTTATCTGGTTAATTAAAAAGGATATCTAGGGAGTTCATGTCAAGTTGAATAATGATGCTGCCTTTCTGTACATATTAGAATTCTCCTTGAAAAATCTAGTAAATAGCATTGCCATGTTGAGATTGGAGATTTTATTCAGGAGGTAGATTGAGTCTGCCATTTTGAAAGGGAAAGATATATGGTTTTCTTCAAAACAAAAGCAATTGTCTCCTGAGACAATTAAATTTACCTTCTTCACATTAATAATCTGACAAATTTGACTTCCTTACCATTTGTATCTCTTTCCCAATTTTCTTTTTCACTGGATGGAGTTGCTCCTTAAGACTTCTAAATGTTCTTGATCTTTTTGATTGTGTAGCATTTAGAATTATCAAATCTTGAAAGCATAAAATCTTTCATAATGTAACTTGATCTCCTTATTGCTTTTATATGCTGTGAGCTGACTTTGTGCAGTCCTTACTCATATGGCTGATTACTAACTTACAAATAAATCCCAGAAACTTCTGTGGAATCATTTTTGTAAGTGCATGTAAATAGAAAGTAGATAATATGTAATGTTTTGTATGTAAAAAAAAATAATGTGAGTTTTTACTCTTTTATTGCAGAAGGTCTCCTTTACGTTTCTTACAGATCTTTTCTAAAGATTTTGTAATAATGGATTCTTTTCTCTCTAAAATGCTGATTTTATTGAGATAGCCATTTTGAGATAGCCATTAAATTATTTAAAAAGCTTTTAAAGAATTTTAATTATACAATGCCATGATTTACTGAAAACTGGATTGTACTAAAGGACAATTTTAATTATTTTGCTTTTTGCAAATAAAGGAAAAAATTAAAGTGAGCAGCTTAAAAAAAAAAAGAAACAAGGGCCAAAATGAGATCTTGAAAATTTGGACGACTTTGAATTATTTAATATTGTTACAAGATTACTTGTTTTGGATGTCTGTTACTGTCAAGTTAGAAACTAAACTACATCTGATTATATATGGCAATAATATTTCATTTGTACTGAAGAAAATTGTCATTGGTCTATATAGATAATAACTATTTTTGGATATGTTTGCTTCAAATTTTCTACTGTAGCTGACTGGAAAATGGAGACAAAAGTGAAAATCCCATCTGACTGATCCTAGTGAAAAACAGCCAAACAGAAAAGGAATCTTTAAATTTTTAAGGTTGTCTCTGCATTGAAAGTTAGATTGTTGAAGACTAGTTCTATTACTCTACCTCCAAATCTTTCAATTAAAGAGTTTGGAAGTCTGTGTCATTTCTTTACATACTGGTGCAATAGCATAAGGTGTAAGGAAACGTGTTTGCTTTGAAGCGTGCCATGGGAGTGATGGAGAACCTGATGGCAGGAAGATGATAGAGTCAAATTGGAATTTATAAAGTCCTCCATGATAATTTGATATTTTAAGCTCTGAAATATCAAAAAATATGAGTTGTTGTTATTATTATTATTGTGTTTTGCCCTGGCTTTTCATCTTATGTGAAAGATGCAATACTTTTTGGTCAATAGGAAAATTTTGAATCCCAAAATAAAGAAGTAATTTTGTAGAGCTATCCTAAATCTGTTTTGGCAAAAAAGTTGCACCCTTGATACCCACCAATAGTAGAAACAGATTTTTATGAGTTTTAATATAATTGCTCCTAAGAATCATTTGATATCAGATCTTCTTTACCAGACATTGCACTCAGAAAACAACTCACAGGTGCAGTGATCTCTAAATTAGTGTGCTTACGCTATTTCCCAGCATCATGCTGCTAATTCATTATATGTCTTCCCCTCTACCTCTAGTGGTGTTTAGATGATAAACTAAAGGTGTTTGAATTATGTTTATGGCAGATTAGAGAATAAGATGAAGAAGAAGTAAGAAAGGAGAAAATGGATGAGATGGTGCAACACTACTTTGATGATGGAAATGCTTTGTCAATTAGGTCCATGTAACATCTGATTCTCTACCATCTTCAGGCCATACATACTGTGCTCTTCCCTGAAACACATATTTGCTCATTTTATACCACTCCCTGTGCTTTTGCTCCCACAATTACCTTTGTCTGTGGTGGTGAAAACACTCTAGCAGCTTGGCAGTCTCTAACTTCCTGTTTTCTCTTATTTTAGGGGAAATTCTTGATGTATTGTGAAAGAGAGAGGATTCAATAAAAGGAAGTATTAACTGCTCAATACATTTCCTATAGACGTTGTTAATTCCTTAGACTTATTTTCATAATAAAAGGGCAATGCAGAGAATTTTTTTCAGTGAGTTGTCTTTTCCTGAATTAGTTTGCAGGTAAACTTTTTTTTAATCCTTCTACAGGACCTCTAAGAATGAAATCTTTTGTACATTTTATTTAAGCACTGTAAAAATATTCCATTTGCAATTTAAATTGATTACATCTCAAAGCAGAGAATAAAAGGAAATAATGATGGCAGGAAGACCTGTTTACAAAAACACTGCAAATGTGGTGATGCATTATTCAACGACAAACATTTCCTTCATGCAGTGCAAGGACCTGATAAGTTCCTGGATACTGTCAAATTACTGCAATAACAGTGATGCAGCTGTAGTAGAATTTCATCTCTTTTTGCTTCCCTTGCTTTGGTCTCCCTAATATCTTTTTTTATTCGTTTATGTAGAAATGAAATCTCTTGTGGACTTAGCATAACACCACCTCCCCATTTTCAGACTAACTTGCCAACAGTTTCTAAGCATTTGAGTGAATCTTGTACAGGAAATGCAGTGAGTCTCATGCGGGCTAGGCCAGAGAGGAAGGCTTTTGATTTTTCTAGACTATTCCACTCTAGGCAAGAGTGAATACAAAAATAATGTTTCAGAAGCATGACAAGGATGTTTGGATGCAGGTGTTGCAGTAAAGAGTTGTTATTGTCTGGCTCTGCTAACAAAGTCTTTAGCTAGAAAGGTAAGACGTATGACTGTGGAATCATTAATTCTACCAGGATGGAGGCAAACCCAGCTCCACTAGACTGCAGGGCACAGTAACATGACTGCTGTGATCACCTGTGGCTGTTGGCTTTTCTGTTATCAGATTGAGCGTTACTGTGAACATGATGTCTCACACTGTTTCAGGCAATGTTTCAGCATTCACTCTTTTCCCATAAAACTGAGTAATCTGCTTTTATGTAGAGAATTGAATGGAGAGGGACTAACAGTTTCCCACATACTTACTGAAAGCTTCTCCTCTGGGGTTTGTACGGTCTGTAGAAAACGAACACAAAATTCCACTTAGTTATCATTCTGTCTCGTATGAGCAATATCCTCCAAGACTTGTTTTAGCCAGATATTTTGATAATTCCTTCTTCAAAGATAACCTAGAAATGGGGGTGTACCTACACTCAGGGTATATGAATATAAATTACAGATGCCAAAGCACTGTATTTTCTAGAGTACATGGTGCATGTATTATTTATTTGCTATTTTGTGCTTACTTCAATTGTTTTAATAATAAGTATTTCTAACTTTACAGAATATAAACTTTGTCTGAGTTTTAAGCGCATATAGTTTTGCTTCTGTTCTTTTCAAAGCAAACAGTTATGGTAAGCCAGTTTCATATTATTACATCCTCTCAAGGGACTTAAGTAAAAAAAAGTCTGTGAAACATTGCACTAAATCACCAGTCAATGAGGCCACTCACAGTACATAAACCTAACTGTGTTCATAAGTCTTTTCTGGGTCAGGGCGAAGAATGCGTTCACTTGCCAGTACTGCCTTAAAGACAACTTAGCAAACAAAAGATTCAAGCACAACAAGAAAAGCATCATTCTTATGAAGACACTTGACATTCCCTGAAGCATCCACACCCAAAAAATCAGTCCACACCTGTAAAGCAGACTGAACTGAAAGCAGTTGAAATATGTTCAAGTAAGAGAAGTTCAAATATTTGCAAATATTAAGCAATTGTTCTATGTACTTCTAATTCATCTGATTGCATTAAACTTGAATACACAAAGGTCTCTCAGTATCACTGAGAAAACTGAAAACTTGATAAGCTCTGAAACTTGCTATGTTCACTGAAAATGTGTAACTGTACATTCAATAGGTCTGTACATTCAATAGTAATTCTAAAGATGTTGTTATCTTTTCATACTTCAGGTTCCTTAGGCTTCATACACAGTGTAATTCACCCCCAGTTGAGAATAACCTCTGTTGTTCATTCAATATATGAATCCTCTCAGTGCAGCTAACATACCAAGTTATGTTTGTGTTAAGAGAGTTTGTATATTGTTACAAAATGTTATTGCCTTTGGACAGGTATTTGTACTACACATTATACAAAATGGGAAAAATAATCTATGTGTCAATGTTGCCAAGTCACAAATTGAGATAGTAAGGATATATAAAAAATTGATTTGTAATGAAAATGCTGATTGTAAAGAAAGACACTTACATGGCTGCTTCTCTCTGTCATTTGAAAAATAGCTATGGCTATAAAACTCAATCTGTTTTGATAGAGCATTCCATACATTCAACTTAACAACTGAAATTTGTTCTAGTCTCTATTTGTTTTAACCATCGAGCTTAAACTATATGTTCTTGCAATGCTCAGAATGCTTTTTTTTGATTGCCCTTAATATTTCTGATTGTGATACTGGGAAACAGATGAAAGAACTGGAAATCAGGATCTCTTGAGTTTTCCATTCTCCAGCTTACTAAAGCAGCTTCTCGAAAAAGTATTACTTAAACAGCTGTAACTTAAGAGAACAGTTTAGCAGATACATAAGTGGTGACGAGCCTTGGAAAGGATCTGTAAACTGCTTTGTAAAGCTTGCATGTTAGCTACAGCATTTTAAATGCAAAACACTCATATTAAGTATTGGGAAACATTATATTGTATTTTATAAGCTTTGTGGCATTTAAAGAATTGCTTCTATTTCTGTTATGGAAATAACATGCAAAATCCATTGGATTGCATACAGGTTATGCTTTTATATGTCGCCTGTGTAGGGAGTTGTTTGATGGTTTCTTTTGTACTCACATTGTGTTTCCACTTGATTCTTTCCCTCCAACTGCCTCCCAATTAACTGTGACACAAGGACTCATGTTTATAGAAAAGTGGTGCGACAGAATTAGTATATAGTTTTGTTCTAGGTTCATCTTTAAAATTCTGCTCTCATGGCCATCTATGCCCAGCAGCTGTGCCTATCGAGCAAGGTCCTCATTCCTGTGTTTGCCTCTCTGGGAAATGTTGACAAACACCTATGAACAGAATACATTTGAATAACATTTGAAAAATACCCTTCCAACATTTATATACATGTTGTTGGAGAGGTGCTTGTGGTTCCAGATGGGGTGGTGCATAGTTTTGTACATAAAACTACATTTCTCCCTGCAACAATTTCAACATTTGATGTCTTGGATAAAACAAGATGGTTTTTTTTTTCCTCCTCTGGGAGGTTAGATATTCTATTTATCTTCCTTCAAGTTGAAGACAAAAGGAAGCATGACATCTCTTAGTCACCATACATAGTTTATAGAAAGGTGAATGGATGCTATTTAAAATTGTATGTTAACATGGTCACTGATTAGTAAGTTTTCTGCCACTTCTTAATTTAATACAACTTTCTTCTAATGCTGATATGAACAATTCATTTACTCACAGGCAATGACTGCATAATTTAATAGGAATGTATAAATACCTAAATTAATTTTAAAGCTGTAAATCTGTGCATAACCAGTTAGTTTGGGCAACATGAGAGATAGTTCTGTGAGTGTGTCTCTGACAAGATGCAAGTAGTAGTTAACCTATATGCAAACCTGAATTTCCCAGAAGAAGAAACAGGTAACTTTGGCTGTAATCACAGTTTGTTTAGGGAAAAGTAAACTAAAGAATCACTACTCTTGGAGAATACTTTAATGGAAAAAAGAGAGTATTTGATCCTTCGAGAGTCATTCCATTTTTAGTTAACACAAGGGTTATCTAGTAATGTAGTATTAATCATTAGATTATGCACCAGAGCTTCCACACACTTAATGCCTGGGGTTGGAACGTAATTCAGATCATGTCACTTCAAAAACAAAGGCCATTTGCCCACTTGAACAAAAGGAGGATGTATATTAGTGGGTAGAAGCACAGATCCAAGGAGACTTGGTTAAGCAACAGAACAGCTGAAAACATGACAAATTTTGCTCAAAACCACCTGTGTTTTCATTCCATGACCTGTAGGGAGAGACTACTTTGTTCACAGTTTTTCACCTGAAGTTATTTTGCAGATGTTATTTATTGAGAACCAGGAAAGGGTACAATGCTGTCTTAAATTTTGCTATTGAAAGTGAATGTTATTTGATATATCAAGTTTAGTCAACAGCCTAAATATTTTGAAAGAGTATTATTTCACAATTTGATCTAAAGCTTTTAAACAGTTGATTTACACTTTTGAACAACAGACAGTGAGAATCTCACACAATTCAATGTCTCTGATTAGTAGGTAAATGAGAATTGTTTGAAATGATACCCAAATGGAAACAGTAAGTTTTATTCTATGAGCAATGGTTGATTCAATGATCAAGATTTCTTCTTTTTCTGTGAATCCTTATTTATTAACTTCCAAAAGAAGACGAAAACATGGAAGCTTCCAACTACTTTTCCACTAACTTTCATTTAAAGTCTCTAGAGGACTCTTCTGAGATTGCACCCTCAGCACGTTTGCAGATGACACCAAGCTGGGTGGTGCTGTTGACACACCTGAAGGACGGGATACCATCCAGTGGGACCTGGACAAACTCAAGCAATGGGCCCATGGGAATATCATGAGGTTCACCAGGGCCAAGTGCTGATGCGGCACCTGGGTTCGGGCAACCCGCGCTGTCAGTACAGGCTGGGGGATAAAGATACAGACAGCAGTCCTGCCGAGAAGGACTTGAGCATCCTGGTAGATTAAAGATTGGACGGGAACCGGCAATGTGCAATTGCAGCCCAGAAAGCCGAGTGTATCCTGGGTTGGATCAAAAGCCCTGTGGGCAGCAGGGCCAGGATGCTGCGGTCTGTAGTTTCTGCGGTGGTCTTGCAGCCGCAACCTTCCGGAAAGCGCTGCGGGGTAGCTTAGGGAAAGGCAGCGATCCCACTTCCCATAGCCCTTGGCAGCCCGGCGCTGTTTCCCCGGCTGGCTGTTGGCCCCACAGCATGGCGGCGATAAAGGAGGAGAAAAGAGGCCCTCCACATGGAGACCACAGGAGCTTTAATCTCACACGGTGACAGTCTGCTTTCCACAGGCAGAGAGAACTCAGGGCACCAACTCTCACACTTTTCTAAGGGGATGAGAGGGGGCGGAGGGAATGGTCTCCGGGCACGGGGGCAGTACAAGGGCGGAGTTGGGGTACCGGAACCAATAGGGAGAGTTCGAGGGATGGCCAGGACTAGGGGTGGGGAAAGTAGGACAATATGGGAGGGGCAGACATTTAGTAAGAATGGGAGTGGGAGAATCCAGCTCTGCACCAGGGAGGGGATTCTGCCCCTCTGCTCCACTCTGGTGAGACCCCAGCTGCAGTGCTGCATCCAGCTCTGGGGTCCCAGCACAGGAAGGACATGGACCTCTTGGAGTGAGTCCAGAGAAGGGTCATGAAGGTGATCAGAGGGCAGGAGAGCCTCTCCTGTGAAGACTGGCTGAGACAGCTGAGGGCATTCAGCCTGGAGAAGAGAAGGCTCCATGGAGGCCTCACTGCAGCCTCCCGGTACCCAAAAGGGGCCTACAAAAAAGCTGGGGACAGACCTTCCAGCAAGACCTGTTGAAATAAGATAAGAGGTAGTGGGTTTAAGCTAAAAGAGGCTTGAGT